>PVJS01007946.1:0-54522 GCA_004027185.1 Glis glis
TCTCTCTTTCTGGCGCACACACACACACACACACACACACACACACACACACAGATGCACTTAACCCGCTGTTACCATGTGGACCCCACGTGGGCAGATCTTTCAGTTTTGGAAAGCTGGGAAGCTAGGTTTTGATGTAAAACTCCGGGGGTTTTATTTTTATTATTATTTTTTATGGTTTTCACTGTACTAGGAATTGAACCCAGGGTCTTGCACATGCTAGGCAAGCATTCTACTGCTGAGCTACACCCCCAGTCTCCTAAGCACCTGTTGTGTGTGTGTGTGTGTGTGTGTGTGAGTGTGTGAGCGTGCATGTGCACTAAGGATTAAACCCAGGGACATTCTACTTCTAAGCTACATTTCCAGCCCTTTATATTTTTTTAGTTTGAAACAGGGTCTTGGTAGATTGCTGAGGGTCTCACTAAGTTGCTGAGGCTGGCCTCAAACCTGCGATCCTCCTGGGTCAGCCTCCCATGTACTGGGATCATGGGTGTGCGCCACCACGCCCGGCTAACGCCTGGTTTTTTAAAATTGGCAATTCCTTTTTCATTTTTTTCTCCTCTCACTGAGAGGCCCTGTGGAACCTGCCCACCAGCTGGGCACAGTGGCACACACTCGTATTCCCAATGACGTGGGAGGCTAAGGCAGGAGGGTCACAAGTTTGAGGCCAGCCTGGGCAACTTAGACTCAAAATGAAAACTGAAAGGGCTGGGGGTGTAACTCTGGGGTAGAGCACCCCTGGCTTCAACCCCAGTACTGTAAAAAAAAACACAAGAAACAACCCAAAAAACCTGCCCACCAGTCTGTCTTGTTGTATAACCTGTCTTGCAGTGTGACAAGGGTTGGAGGGATGGAGGACCCCAAGTTTGCTGACTTTGTCATTTCTGGCCGCCACTTGGTGTGTCTGAACTGTGGGTCACAGTAGTGTCCCTGCTAAAGTATTCAGAGATCACCGCGTGGTGTGTGGCCGGGTGTCTGACGCTGCTCTGTGTTCTTGGGGGATGATGGCGGATTAGATTTGACTATTCCTTCTGCCTGGTCCCTAGAGGTCGCCCCCTGGCACACTGCATCAAAAAAATATCTTTACAGCCGGGCGTGGTGGCGCACGCCTGTCGTCCCAGTACTTGGGAGGCTGAGACAGGAGGATCGCAGGTTCAAAGCCAGCCTCAGCAGCTTAGCGAGGCCCTCAGCAACCTAGTGAGACCCTGTTTCCAAAGAAAATATTTAAAAATAGGGCTGGGGGTGTAGCTCAGAGGTAGAATGCCCCTGGGTTCAATCCCTAGCACCAAAAAAAAAAAAAAATTTTTTTCTGAGGAAAGGTTTCTCCACCCAGGGGCCAGCTGGGAATGCTGGAATCAACAGGCCACCTGGGGCCCCTGGTTTGGAATGTGGAAGTAATTGACTATTAGTGTCAAGTTCCTTGTCTTTGCCAGACCCACGGCAGACCAAGCTACACCCCCAGCCCTTCTAGTTTTTATTTTGAGACCAAGTTACCCAGCACACAGCCCTGGTGCAGGAGGCCAGGCGGTCATAGGGCCGCCAGTGGGGGAATCCGAAATCCAGCACCAGCTTCAGTGGCCAGAGGCTGGGAGGGGAATGGGAGGCACCAAGCCTGGGTCAGGAAGTCAGTGCCACCCTGCCGTCCAGACACCCCACTATTCCGACCCGTACGCAGCCCAGAAGCTCATGAGGGTTTGAGGTTCCCAGTTTTGAAAGTCAGTTCCAGTTTTTTGAAGAAGTAAGTGTGTGTAGCCAGGCGTGGTGGTGTATGCCTGTAAGCCCAGTACTTGGGAGGCTGAGACAGGAGGATCGCAGGTTCCAGGCCAACCTCAGCAACTTAGCAAGACTCTCAGCAACCTAGCAAGACCTGGTGTCAAAGTAAAAAGTAATAAGGGCTGGGGGTGTGGCTCAGAGGTAGAATCCTCTGCCTTCAATCCCCAGTAAATACCACTAAAAAAGGGGGGAGTGTATGTGGGGGGACACACTGTCAAAACAGAGGCCCGGTCTTTGCGCGCCTCCTGCAGGCGCAGCGGGCTGGGGAGGGCCCGCTCGTTTCCCTTCTCCTCCCGCGCCGCGCCTCCCCGGGTTGGGCTGCCCCCTTTGTGAAGCCATAGCAACCGCACGCTGAGAGTCAACCTCATCTTCCCATCAGGTGACACTACAAAGCCAAAACCTCTGGGGTCTCCTCAGGGTCTCGTCAGTCACTGGCGGAGGTGTCTGTCATCTGGCTGGGGCAGATCCAAAATGGCTTGCTGGTAGAGAGGGGAGCACTGGCACTGCGGGGTGAGCCTGGAGCGGTTCCGGGCATCTCTCGGCTCTCTGAGAACCACAGAGTGGCTTCTCTCTTCTCTCCCCAGGGTGACCTAGAGATTTTCTCAGTTGGATCTGGAGAGATTATTGTGGGCCATTTACTAGGGATCCGATTTTTCTCAGTCTTCAAAACAACTCTGAGAGAGCTGTTGCTACTGCTAATCTGCAGATGCAAAATTAGACCCCAGGTCACAAGACCCAGGAACTGGTGTTCAGCTGGGGCTCAAACCCACGCCCCCTGGCCCCTCGGCCCCAACTCGCGGGCTCTACCTGCACTCCACACCAACCCTCGGGCTCCAGCTTTCTTTGCAAGACTTGCTGTTGTGGGATATGGTAGGTTTTGTTCTAAGACTGCAAGCTCATGTTGGACTGTTAGTTAGGGAAGCATGCTAATAGAACAGCGGCCTTCCACAGCAAGTGGTGCGGTCCCTTCCAGCTGGTGAGACACCTGCTGACCTTCATTAGAAATGTGCATGCCCCGCGAGGCTGTGTGGAGCTGGAGTCTGTCTCCAGGTCCTGTGTGCATCAGGGACACCAGCACCAACAGAAGTCATGGCGGTAGCTTAATGCATGGCTGGGGAATGTCTCTGGAGGCACCAGATCTAGGTTTGGTTGGGGACATTATGGGACACAAAGCATCTAGTGGTATTTGTCACACTGCCATGTGGTCCCAGGTGCAGGGGGAGCTACAGGGTCATCAGGGAAGAACAAGGACCCTGCTGTCTGAGAGCTGCCCTTCAGCGAGGAGACATCAAGAACTCTTGAACACTGGGCGTGGTGGCGCACGCCTGGAACCCTAGTACTTGGGAGGCTTGAAATAGGAGGATTGCAGGTTCACAGCCAGCCTCGGCAATGCAACGAGGCCCTCCGCGGCTTAGTGAGACCCTGTTTCAAAATGAAATATAAAATAGGGCTGCGGGTGTAGCTCAGAGGTAGAATGCCCCTGGGTTCAATCCCCAGTACCACAAAATAATAAATGAATATAAATAGATAGATAGATGATAGACAGACAGACAGGGTTAGGGGTGTAGCTGGGTTCAACACACACACACACACACACACACACACACACACACACACACACACCCCTACCTCTTGAGTCCACTTCTGAGAGGTGTGGAGAGGAGACACACTCCCTCCGCCTCTGCCCTGGAGGTCCCCCGTGCTGGTCACCCTGTTTGTGCTCCGGGAGCACCCAGCGTCTCTCCCTGGCACCCCTCTTGGCAGTCGGTGGATGCTTATGTGAGTGGTTGTGCTGTGTCCGTTTCCCTCCTGTCACCCAGCACCGAGGGGCCGGGGCCATATCTGTTGTGTGCATCGCCACCTTCTTCCCCAGCCTGGAAGACAGCTGACGTGCATTTGAGGAGGCAAGGAAGCCGGCAGGATAGGTGTACAGGTAGGCTTCTAGAATACTCCAGGCAGGTCGAGAATACTCCAGGCAGGTCCAGACAGAGTCAGGATGCCGGCTTTGAAAACCTCCCATTGGGAGGCAAGTGTGACCTCCCTCCTGCACCTCCCCTTGCCCTGTGAGATGGGGGAGGATTGCCACCTGTGTCAGAGGTTATCAGGACCTCTGACTAGTACCATGGACACAAAGTATCATCATCATCATCATTATCATCATCATCATCATTATTGTTATTATCGTTTGGTGGTACTGGGGATTGAACCTAGGCGTGTTCTACTTCTGAGCTAAATTCCCAGCCCTATTTTATTTTTTATTTAGAAACAGGGTCCCACTAAGTTGCTGAGGGCTTCAATAAATTGCTGAGGCTGGCCTTAAACCTACAATCCTCTTGTCTCAGCATCCAAGTACTGGGGTTCCAGGCCTGCTACAAAGTATTATTTTCAATGCCCTGCTACAAAGTATTATTTCCTTTCTTTTCCTTTCCTTTCCTTTCCTTTCCTTTCCTTTCCTTTCCTTTCCCTTTCTGTCTTTCTTTCTTTCCTTTCTTTCTTTCTTTCCTTTCTTTCTTTCTTTCTTTCTTTTTCTCTCTCTCTCTCTCTCTCTCTCTTTCTTTTGTAGTACTGGGGATTGAACCCAGGGGCATTCTACCTCTGAGCTCCACCCCCAGCCCTATTTTTTATTCTTTATTTTGAAACAGGGTCTCACTAAGTTGGGGAGGGCCTCCGTAAGTAGCAAAGGCTGGCTGTGAACCTGCGATGCTCCTGTCTCAGCCTCCCAAGTGCTGGGATTACAAGCATGAGCCACAATGCCCGGCTCTGAAATATTATTTTCAAGGCTCTGAAGTGGTTTCCATCTCAGAGCAGGGAGCTGTGCTTCGGCTTCTGCCCCGGCTCTGGCTGCACCGGCTGAGCTGAGGGCGGAGGGCCCGGGAATCAGTGCAGGTGCCCCAGCCCTTCCCGCTCTGTCCCACTGTCTCCGTGGCACAGCAACCGCTCAGTCCCACAGGGGACATCGGAATGACAAAACCCACCCCGGAAAGGGGACTCTGGGTGAGTCTCCTTTGCACACACTGCTGCAGACGTGGGGCGCTTTGGGGTCACTGTCCTTCCCGTAAGGCAGCCATGGGTAGAGCCTGCGTTGGCTCAGGTGTGACTTTGAGATGTCACCTGTTGAAAGGAGCGGGGTGGCTCTTGTGACTCACCTGAGAGAGCAGGTGGCCGGCAGATCTTCCCGGTGTCCCGGCGATTTCCAGTATGTGTTTGCTTTTCGTTGGGGTGGGGGGAGGGGGAAGAGGAGTGGCTCTGAGCGTCAGATATTGGGAAATGGGGAGTCTGGTATTCTTATCCTTCTGATGGATTTTCAGTAAAATCATCTATTATTCTATCAGTGGGTTTGGAATATGGCTCTACTGGTAAGAAAGAGAGTTTTAATTATTTGGTAACAATCTTATTTATCTATTCGTTTACTTTTTTTTTTTTGCGGTACCGGGGATTGAACCCAGGGGCGTTTTACCTCTGAGCTACACCCCTAGCCCTATTTTTTATCCTTTATTTTGAAACCGGGTCTCATGAAGTTGCAGAGGGCCTCACTAAGTAGCTAAGGCTGGCCACGAACCCGGATCCTCTGGTCTCCGCCTCCCAAGTACTGGGATTACAAGCGTGTGTCACCAAGCCCGGCACGTTTACTTATTTTGTGGTACTGGGGATTGAACCTAGGGGCATTCTACCTCTGAGCTACACCCCCAAGCATTTTATTTTTTATTTTGAAACAGGGTCTCACTAAGTTGCCAAGGCCCTTGCTAAGTTGCTGAGGCTGGCCTTGAACCTGGAATCTTCCTGTCTCAGCCTCCCAAATGCTGAGATTACAGGCATGCACCACCATGCCAGGCTATTTGGTAACAATTTTAAAATCCCCTGTGGTGGCTCTGGCATCTGAATACTGGAGAAAGTTTGCCCTTGACCTCCACGAGCTGACCTTTTGAGTTGCAATGTCTGCTAGAAACGACACTTCCCGCTTCTCCTTGGTGGCAGTGCTGGGTGTCCCTCAGGGTTGTACACAGTCCAAGCCTCTGAAGAGTCAGGTGGGCTCATGTTTTGAGAAATTGTCCCATGTCATCTGCCCCTAATATGGGTGTTGAGGTGGCTGGAAGCTGTGCTGAGTCTTGGCTGGACAGATAGAACGTGCATGCTCTTGGCTTGCAGTAGCTGCTCAATAAACAGCCAAGCAGTTGGTGAGTGAGCGGGTGAGCGGCGTGCCTCGGTTTCCCCCGCGGCTGCCGGGAGCTGGGAGTGTTGTTCTGTACAGTGCGGCACCTGGTGGGTCTGTCAGTGGCAGCTGTCACCCTCTGTTGTCACTGACAGGTTGCAACGGATCCCCATTGAGTTTCTGTTGGTCCCTGAGGTCTCTAGGAGGACATATCCCTCCCTGGCTTTGAGAGTGTGGGGCAGAAGTGACAATCCAGCCGTGGATGTGTTTGGCTATCCATGGTTAAGAATAGAATAATACGCATTGTTATATTTAAAACATTATCTTCTCATATATACAATACACATGTTTTAGGATATAGGTGTAGGTGTGCACACATACGCATGCATAAATTGCTTTAAAATGTGTGACTCAGCCGGGCGTGGTGGTGCACGCTTGTCATCCCAGTACTTGGGAGGCTGAGACAGGAGGATCCGTGTTCGCCTCCAGCCTCAGCTACTTAGTGAGGCCCTCCGCAACTGAATGAGACCCTGTTTCAAAATAAAGAATAAAAAATAGGGCTGGGAGTGTAGCTTGGAGGTAGAATGCCCCTGGGTTCAATCCCCAGAACTGCAAAAAATAAAAATTAAAAATTAAAAAATGAAATGTGTGACTTCCACCCACCTGGGCTGCACGCTTCGCCAAGGTCCCTGCATTGGAGCCCACATTGGGGTCCCTAGGAGTAAGCCTCAGCCTTCTCCCAGCCTCACCCTGAGCCTCCCGGGAGGCTGAAGTCATTTTCTGAGGCTCTGTTCTTACAGGCAGTGGGAAACTGAGTCATTTTCCAGAAAATGTGACAAAGCAAATTGCATTTCCCCCCAAGAAGTTTTCCAGCCAAGCGGGCTTGGTTACCTAATTACCACCGGCCACCTGGTCTAGCTTTGAGGGACCCGCTTGACTGGGGGACAGTCCAGGCAGCTTCATGGCCAGGTACAGGAGGGGGGTCTGGGTTTTTAAAGCTTGGCCTCTTCCCAGCTGTGTGGTCTTTGCTAAGCTCACCGCTCTCTTCTGATCTTAGCTGTTGCATTTGTCAACGAGGGTTCAAGACTTCTGCAGCGAGGCAATTAAAGAAATTGCCCATGCCAGGCGTGGTGGCGCACGCTTGTCATCCCAGTACTTGGGAGGCTGAGACCAGAGGATCTCAGGTTCACGACCAGCCTCAGCTACTTAGTGAGGCCCTCCGCAACTTAGTGAGACCCTGTTTCAAAATAAAGAATAAAAAAATAGGGCTGGGGGTGGAGCTCAGAGGTTGAATGCCCCTGGGTTCAATCCCCAATACCACACACACACACACACAAAGAAACCATCCATTATGCATCTCACATGGGGCTTGGCAAATAGTAGGTGTTCAGTAAGTGGTAGTGGGGCGGTGATGTGGAACTCCGGCTGAGGGTTAGCCAGGCGTGGGCTCAGTTTTTCCCATCCTGAACCAGGCTGTCCACTAGGCTGGGACATCTGTGATTCAGGGACTGACTTTGCAACAGCTGTCCCGGACGGTTCAGATGCCAGGGCACCAGGTTCACCCCAAGCACTGTGGGTGATTCATCTCCGAGGCCCCGTCTCCCTGAGGGAGGCTCAGGATGTGTGTGTGGCCACAGCAAACATGATTTCATCATCAGTCTGAGTTTTATAGCAGGTAACATGGCTTTGATCTGAAAGAGCTCTGGTTGCTGTCAGTGGAGAGAGGGGGTGAGAGCTTAGTGGTTGTGGGTGCATTTCAGAACCCCACTCAGAGAAGGGGGGGACTCTGTGTTCCATTATGGCTGCTCCATTTAAAGAATAAAAAAGAAAAAAAATTTTTTGGTACTGGGGATTGAACTCAGGGGCATTCTACCTCTGAGGTATACCCCTACCCTGAACCAGCCCTATTTTTTATTTTTTCTTTGGAAACAGTGTTTCTCTAGGTTGCTGAGAGTCTCACTAAGTTGCTGAGGCTGTCTTCAAACCTGCAATCCTCCTGTCTCAGCCTCCCAAGTACTGGGATTACAGGCATGCACCACCATGCCCGGCAGAAATAAAAGTTTATACTGAGACTTGTGCTAGGACTCTGTCCTTAAGCGCTGACTGCCTTTCCATCGCTCAGGTGGTTATGTATTTAAAGGACTGAATAGGGTTGTAAGTAGCCATCTAGAGGAAGGGAGATAGTGAAAGTGGGAAGGTCCGCTCCAGCCTGGGACCCTGTGAGGACTCGGACCCTGCCCCGACCCCGTTCTGCAAACCCACTCACCGGGCCGCTGGGCTGTAGCTGGTCCCCGATCTAATTGCCTTCCTTAAAACAATTTGGTCGGTAATAATTCTGTAAACCTATGAATCAACTTTGTGCAAACACCCTGAGTAATTTCTTTGTTCTTTCCTTTCTACTTTGTAATTGGTGTCTGTGGAAGCCAAAGGTTTGGTCTTGCGGAAGGCGTGATTCATTTATTGGTGTCTGCGCCGCCTCGCTATCGCTCAGTCATTGCAGAACTGCGCTGTGGTGAGCCTCGAGTGATTCATTCGGGCTGAGCCGAGCAGCCGCTGGGGTCATGGCCATAAGGAGGAAACTATTTTTCTAATCTATTTATGGTATGGGAGAAAGAGGTAGGAGTATGGAGATGAGGAAGGAGAGGGTGTCAGCTACCCTGGCAAAGATCGCCCATTAAATACCACCAGCCCACCTTCTGAACCCCACTCCATGTGCTGCCATTGGTCTTGACGCAGCTCCAGCTGAACCCACCTGTCCCAGGTGCATCTCGCCCTGCCTTTATGATCTTGACCTCTGAGCAGGTTGACAGGTAGGGATGCCCCCCATGGAACCTGGAGGGCAGTTTTAAGCAAATCATAAATACAGAGGGGTTTGCTTTAAACAAAAACAATAACAACAAAAAGCAAGCATGTTGACTGGATCTACCATGGAACCATCTAGATATCTGGGCTGAAGTGTAAGGGGGCCACCCCCACCTCCTATCTCTCAAACAATCCCAAGCCTTAGATGTTAGATGTTTGCAACTATTGGATCTTCGCCTTATCCTTTAAGGTGCATGAACTTACAATGCAATACTACCGATTTTGCCTAATTTTATGAGTCGCTTTGGGCCCCAGATAAACTTGTCACTGTCTTCCCATCTCGAGGGCAATTAGAGTTGCTTGCCACATGGCCCAGAGGTGTAATTAGAAGTTCAACTTGCCATCGTCCATATAAATCTAGACTCTGGGTAGAAGTGCGGATTCACCAGTTGTTGGAGTTGTGGGGGGAAATTCTTCCTGTGGGGGTTTCTTTTCTGCAGGACCTCCCCGACTTGACCTGCCTCAGAACCCTCCCCCGTGCCCCCCCACTCTGCAGCCTCAATGATGGCCTGGCTCGGGGAGTTGCGAGACTCCAGCGCCTGGGCCAGGGCCAGAGCACATCCATCGGTGTCTGTCCAGTTACTGGCCACACAGCGGTGAGAGAGTTGACTGGAGGGGAAGTTCGCTGGTATCCACTGAGAGGAGGACCCAGTCAGGATTTATTGAGCAGCTCTGTGACTTCCAAAGTATAAATCAGGGGTGTTGATGACATGACGTACGATCCAGCACTCCGGTTGTTGCCCGTGGCAGACATTGCTAATCGATTGTAAAATCCATCCTCGCTGGGCTCAGATCTTGGTGGTGCTTCAAGTGTGTTTGGAGTGAGCTTAGGTGATGGCATCCACTGGCTATCCAGGATGGAGATGATACTGACAGAGAAAGCTAGAAGTCATCTGCACAGAGAGATGGCTGGGGGCACAGCAGGGGCTGTAGAAACCTGGCAGGGGAAGGAGTTGCTCCTGAGTGCAGCCACCAGTACCTCTGCCCATCTGCTCCTCCTTGTCACCATGGAGCCCACTGGGTAGTCCCTCCGGTGATGCTTAAAACTGGAGTCACGGACCCACACATACACAGAAACCTCCATTTCTCCTGGCAGCCCCTTTGCAGAAGCATCTTGAGCTCCGCCCTCGGCCGTGTGCAGTATTCCTTTACACTCTAGTGAGACTGAGCTCTGGTCTCTCTCCCCAGAATAGACTCAGAGGTGGGTGTGGGTGGTGTTCGGGAACAAGAATAAGAAAGGGGCAAACCTGGGAGGCGATCGGGATTTCGAGAATGGACCCAGTGCCCGCAGCTTGGTCTCCTGGAAGGCTTTGCTCAGCGCTCACCACAGGGACACGGTGGGGTTTCAAACCCCAGCTCTTCCCACCGACAGTAGCAGGTACGCAGTGAGCACTTTGCACACCTACCTCATTAGTCCTCATGGCAACCCAGCCTTCACACGAGGGGTGGAGCCAAGTCCCTCTCCAGAGATCACTTGCACGGAGGAGCAGAGCAGGATTTGAACTTGGGCTGCAGGACTCTAGAGCCAGTGCTCGTCTTGTCCAGGCAAGGATGACCCCACCCTCCCCTGAGCCTCGGAACCACCTGTCACTGGGATTAAGGGGAAGGGTGGCTGAACTGGGCCTCTCTGCTCCTTTGTCCTCTTGGACTTTTCCTGCTGGGCCTGTGTCCGTTCACCTGCCCCTCCTCCACGCACTTCCCTTCTTGGAAGGGTCACCAGGCCGGATCCCTGGGCTTAGCAGGACAGCAAGAATTGTCCAGTATCAGGTTGCAGCCGAAGGGAGATGGGGTCATTGTGACCCACAGGGTGCTGGGCACGAAGTGGAGGGAGAATCCAGGAGAAGCAGAGACAGGGGACAGGGAAGCCCAGCGCGAAGGGGAGTGCTCCCCACACTTGAGGTCTTCTTGTTGTCTCAGAAGTCCTAGCTGAGCCCAGGCTCATATCTGTCCCCCCTTACTATCTCCTTCGTCTTGTCTCTTCTAAGTTTCCCTTGATCCTGGCATGGTGGTGCACGCCCATAATCCCAATACTTAGGAGGTTGAGACTGGAAGATCACAGGTTCGAGACCAACCTCAGCAACTCTGCAGAATGCGTGTAACTGAACCCCAGGGGTCTCATCAGAGCCAGGAAGACACTGCAAAGGCCCAGGCAGAGCCCTGTCCCTCCCCTCCCCTCTGATGTGCGTGTTGAGGTGTAATTTACAGACAGCCAAGTTTGCGGTGCAGGGTGCCGTGCACTTCGGCAAACGGGCACAGCCAGCACCTAGATCCAGTGCGAGCCTCTGCCCCCCAGGAGGGCGCCTCTTCCCACTCAGCACCTTCCAGAGGCAGCCCCGGCGAGGGGCCTGTCATCGAGAGGACTTCCTGTGGGAGTGGAATCTGCCGTCTGTGTGTTCGCTGGTTTTGTCTGGCGTCTTTCTCTCAGCCTCGTGCCTTTGCGTCCCATGCGTGTCGTTGCGTTTCTCAGCAGTGGTTTGAGCCACATTCCCGGTGTAGACGAACCACGGGTGACTGGTTTAAACACGGCAGAAGTCTGCAAAAAGGCCAAGCCGGGCCCGGAGGAAGGATGCTCATGGTGGCATTCCAGGGCCTGCGTGGGAAAGATGCTTTGTAACCTGAATCTGAGCCCTGTGGACAGGTGCCAGGGGCCTGGGCCCGTGTCCCAGCCCCGGCCTGGGGGACGCGGGGTGGTGGCAGAGCCTCCGAGCTGCAGCAGGCTCTGGCACTTCTGGGACTGCTTGGCCCAACAGCTGCGGATGCCAGCTCGGAGCCACCGCCACCTGCCTCACCTGCATTCCTTTGCAGGATGAGGATGTGGGTGACCCAGACAGGTATGAATCATGTCTTGGG
This sequence comes from Glis glis, assembly GCA_004027185.1. NCBI lineage: Eukaryota > Metazoa > Chordata > Mammalia > Rodentia > Gliridae > Glis > Glis glis. Next base: position 11,636 of record PVJS01007946.1, read on the forward strand.
AAGGTGTTACTCAGAGGCGGTGAGCTCCCAGGCCGCCTTCCTCCCAGACAGCGTGGACTGCGGAGCTGAGCTGCACATTCCGGGGGCCGGGGCACCCAAGCGGGGGCGCACAGAGCCTCAGTGGTGGGCGTGTGGCTCCAGGCTGCGGTCCCTGTCCCCTAGATGCTAGCTAGCCTCCTCTGGAGAAGAGCAGGTAATGGCAGAGGGTCCAGAGTCAGGGTGCCAGTTCAGAATGGAGGCTTTAGCTCGGGCTCCCAGGCCTCAGTTCCTCCTCTGTGAAATGCGCGCGCTGGTCAGCAGTCCTGACCTCGGGGCTGTGTGAGGACAGTGCACAGTTCTCTCTGATTTACCGAGCTGACCGTGTGTCAGGCCTAGTGCTGCGTGCCACCCCTGCGGGAGCCACTGCACCCATTTTACGACAGGGAGACTGAGGCTCCGAGGACAGAAGGCGTGTGACTGGGGGTTGGCCAGGCCGGACATGGAACCTGTCTACCGACGTGACCGCCCCCTCCCGTGTGCATCGCGGGAGGTCTGCAGGCTTACAGCAAACTGCTCTCCCGTGAGGAAATTTCAGGTGGCACGTGGCCGGGCATTTAACAGTTCTGCACTTAAGTTAATGTATGTTAAATATACGTTAGGAAAGCAGGCACGGTATTGATTTCACGAGCAGTGTTGTTTAAGAAAAGGCTGCGTCGTAAAAGTGAATCCACCAAGTATGCAAAAATTACCGAGGGATTTTCGTTTCGTGAGCGGGGCATTTGGAGATGATAAAAAGTCAGACAGGCTGAGAGTGGCGTTTGGAGCTGTCCCAGGACCCTCCTGGGACATAAGCAACTGCAGGTCTGGGGCTCCTCCAGAGTGGAGGAAACACTTTGCTCTTTGGCCTTGAAGATCACCCAGCCATTTGAAGGTCAGGGTCAACTGGATTCTAATGTGATCAAGGTCACGGGGTCACATCCTGTGGGAGTGGGGGTGAGGTTCTGTCGCTGGCTGGGGTCTTCCTGCGGGGTGGCTGGGGAGATGTGGACAGTGTGGGTCCTCACCTGCGGAGGAGCAACTCGGAGGCGCTCTGGCAAGGTGCTGGGGGAGCCAGCAGGTCACTGAGCACCTCCTGGGAGCCTGGCCACTGCCCCATGGGGCCCTCACAACACCCCTGGGTTTACAGAGGAGCCGCTATGTGCAGCATGTCCCCGACTGCCCCAGGGCTCAGCCGTGGCATCCGACCTCTGTGTTCTCTTCTTGTAAAAGAAAAAAACTCTTTAATTGCCCCAGGGTCTGAAACAGCTCTGTGTTTCACTGAATAGTTCCACAGAACAGGCCCGTGACTTATTATCTAGCCTCCCAGGGCTCCTTCTAGCTCTGGGGAAAGGAGGCTTTTAGGAGCCCCCTGGGCCGGGCCTGCAGGGGAGTGTGATGCTTGATGTCGCCCCCACATCTCTCCCGTTCCTGTGCCTGGTGGGAGGGAGAGTCCTGGCGGGTGGGTACTGGAGCCTGCTGCCAGCCGCTGAGGTTTGGTAGACCCTCCCTCCTCAGCAGGCTTCTGGTCCTGTGGGGACTGGGGGAAAGGGCAGGGAGGTGGCACCCCGGCCTAGTGGGGCAGGGAAGGGCAGGGAGCTGCCCGCCACTGCTCATCCCGTGGGCCTGCCCCCGACCTGACTACCTGTCTAGGAATTTTTATGGCAGCCTACAGGGGCATTGCAGGGCGGCTGGAATGCGAAGGCTCCTGGCCCTGGGAACCCCGGGGTGGGCGGGCTTCAGACAGACAGCGCCGGGCGCTGGGCAGGCGTGGGGGTGCGCCCCCTGGCCTCTGGCAGGTCTGCGTGGACACTTGGGTCCGCCACTTCAGACCTCGTCTGGGTTTTGCAATGTTCCCTCTTGCTTCCGTTCTACTTGGTTTGGATGTGAGTTTGACCGTGTCCCCGGAGGCTGTCACCTACAGAGTGGCTGTTTGAAAGCAGACTGTGGTGAGGCAGGAAGTGGGCTTCTAACAGCAGCTGCACCGCCGTCCTGCAGCGCACTCCCTCCTGGCTCTCCTGGCCGCACTCACGGTCACCGGTCCCCTGTGCAGACATGGCTGCCGAGGCTGGGATGTGCTGGCTGTTGTACTCACAGATGGTTGGTGACAGGGCCCCAGCAGCCCAGGTCCAGAGTGCTCTCGTTCTCCCAGGCATTGGCTGTGTGCTCTGCCAGGGGACAGTCACAGCCCCTTCTGTATCTGGTCAACGTAGCCGGTCTGGGGTAGATGGTGGCCCAGGTCCACATAGAGGGGACATGGCTACAGGGCTTGAGCAAGGTCTGACAGGCCTGGGATCCAGGACTCTGCCCTACTCTCCACACTAGGGCGTCAAGGCAAGGGGTGGGTGGAGAAACCCCAGACTCCATGCCACCCTGCCGGGGCGCCCAGGTAGCACCCAGGTGACATGGGATGACTGCTCTGCCTGTTCCCCACCTGGCAGCCTCAGCCTCTGAAATTCCACCAGCTGTGGGCCGGGCGCAGTCCAGCTTCTCTGAAGGAGCGGCACCCTAACCAGGGGGGTTCTGGGGGGAGGCCAGACCTGGGATGCTGGGTGCCAGCATCCATGAGCTTGGGGTCCCCTACCCTCTCTCCTCGCTGACCCATGGCTTCCTGCCTCGGGCCTCGATAGCCGGACTGTTCCCTGTGATTCTACCCACACACCTGCTCTGCACCAAACAGGCTGCGCCCTAAGGCTCGCTGAAGGCCCCAGGTGAGCCAGGCCCGTCCGCAGGGAGTGAGCTGCAGCCATCGATCAGACCTCAGAGGGAGGGTGCAGCGGGGTGATCAGACCTCAGAAGGAGGGTGCAGCGGGGTGATCAGACCTCAGAAGGAGGGTGCAGCGGGGTGATCAGACCTCAGAAGGAGGGTGCAGCGGGGTGATCAGACCTCAGAAGGAGGGTGTAGCGGGCCCGGAGCTGGAGCCAGGCAGCCTGGATCTGTTCTCCACCACCTGGGCCGGCATCTGTGGGTGCGTCCTCCTCCGAAGCTCCGTGTTCTCATGTGTAAATCGGGGATTGTAGTAATCACCCACTGCATTAGAGTCTTCGTGAGAATTAAATGAGATAATATGGGGGAAGTGCTGAACTCAGTGCTGAGCACCTGTGCAGTTGGAGGATTGTAGCTCTTCTGTTATTAAGACATGGCCCGCACCGAGGAGGGATAGCTGCATGAGCTCCAAGACTTACCTGTGGAAAAGGAGAGGCGAGGGTGTGGGTGCCCTGGCCCCAGCGGGAAAAGGAGATGCTAGAACGGGTCCTGCGGCCTGAGTAGGAGTTCTGCCCCAGGGGACGTAGATTCTCTGGTGAGATCACAGGTTTCAGCCCCTTAAGGTCACATATGGGAGTCTCTTCTCCCCATTCCACAGAGAGGCACAGCTGCCTGAGACCACACCATGGGGGTGCATTAGAACCCACAGTGGGGGGGCGTTAGAACCCACAGCGGGATGTCTTAGAACCCACAGCCGGGGAGGGGGGCTACCTTAGAACCCTCAGCAGGGGGCATTAGAACCCACAGTGGGGGACATTAGAACCCACAGCAGGGTGCCTCAGAACCCACGGGGGTGTGTGTTAGAACCCACAGCGGGGGGCGTTAGAACTGGCGCTGTGGTGCCACAAGGTGGGTCTGAGCCACACTCATGTAGAGACCATTTTTCCTGTCATTGTTCCCTAAACAATATGTTATTCCCTAAACAATAACAACTATTTACACAGCGCTCACATTGGTATTATAAGGAATCTAGAGCCAGGCATGGTGGTGCACGCTTGTAATCCCAGTACTTGGGAGGCTGAGACAGGAGGATGGCAGGTTCGCAGCCAGCCTCAGCTACTTACTGAGGTGCTCTGCAACTTCGTGAGACTCTGTTTCAAAATAAAGAATAAAAAAATAGGGCTGGGGGTATAGCTCGGAGGTAGAATGCCCCTGGGTTCAATCCCCAGTACCACAAAAATAAAAATAAGGAATCTAGAAATGATTTAAACTGTGTGGGAGGACGCGTGGACACCCAGGCAGGACTGTGTTTCCAGGTGACCCTTTAGAAACCCCAGTGCGGGATGCACCCCGCCCCCGGCTGCAGAGGCTCGCTACGTATTTCTCTTTGGGCTCTTCTGATTGTAAGTAGTGATGGAAGCGCTTTATTTAACCAAAAATTCAAAGAATTTGATAAATGATGAAGACAAGCCCAAAGTGCCTGTGGTCGTGTCTCCGGGACGGGACTACTGGGTTTATTCCCCAGATACCATCCATTCTTCGCCACTTTCGGAGCTGCTGGCCGGCCGGCAGGGGGGTTGGTGAGTGCAGGGCTGCAGGACCCCGCCCTCCCTTGGCAGATTTTGGCTGGGGCAAGGAAATGTGCCCACCATGTTGTCAATGCCCGACACTGTGACCAGCACCCCGGCAGCCCGGCCGGCTGGATGGGGGTGGGCAGTGTGGAGACAGAACCCTGGATTGGAAGCAGGACAGGTGTGGCATCTGGCAGCCTGGATGGCGAGCCTGCATTGTCTGCCTCCGTATCTGTGAGATGGGGTGACGTTGCAGCCCGGAGGACCTGAGGTATGGAGTAAAGTTTACATCTAGGGAAGCTCAGTGAATGCCCAGGGCCCAGTGAGCACCCCAAGACCTCTGCTGCTGCTGGGGGTGCAGCGTGTTGCCTCTGGGACCCATTTCTGCCCGAGCAGAGCCGCTTCTGCATCCCTTCAATATATCTGCCCTCAGGTAAAACAGGTTGAAGCCCACAGCCTCTCTTAACAGATAGGGTCCCCAGACCCAGAGAGGGTGAGTAGGGGCCTGAGGTCACACAGCCAGCAGGCCTCCCGGTGGCTCTGAAGTTTCCAAAGGCAGTGCGTGCTCTTCCTGACGTCCTGCACAAAAGCTCCACCCCTGAGAGGGGAACTTCTCTCCCAGGTGCCAGGCCTGGGGGGCAATGAGCCCCCATGCCACCCCAGTTCTGGGGGCTCCTCCTGAGCATGGCAGGAACCACATCCACGAAGGACCATGGCCTCTCCATCCTGCTGACCAGACACAGGAAGGCCGCAGGTCCCCTTGTCACCCTGGCCTGGATTGCACGTGACACTTCTTGCTAGTCATCGTGAGCAGCTGAGAGTCCAGGATGCCACCTGGCTGCAGGCTCTGTTCTGGGGACTTCCCTGGAGCCGGCTCCTTCAGCGATAGGCAGGGAGGAGCCCCACGTTTCATCTGGTGACAGTCTGGTCTTGGCAGTGACCCGGGTCCAATTCCAACTGCGGCTCTGACCCAGAGGTGTGGGACAGTGCATGGCGCCCAGAGGCGGTATGGGCCAGAGCCCCATCCAGCCTTGCCCTGCACCCCGCTCCCCTCTCTCAGCCCCCCTCCCTGACCCGTGCTCCGGGCTCTGCACTGCAACATCACATTCAGACACGGGCTAGACGCCCTTGGTCTTTTGTTCCAAAGGGCCAGGGGCTGGGGGAGGGCCACAGAGAGAGGGACTTGGGTCAAGATGAAGAAAGAGGGCGGACAGTGGGTGAGGGCAAACTGGCTTTGAAGGACATGGCCAGCGAGTGACCGGCCCCAATCAGAACCTGCACGGATTTATAACCATTGAGCCACTCCGGGACAGAAGTGCGTTCTGAAACCCAATCCAGTTGACGCCCACTGGGGCCCGCGCGCCCAGAGCCGCTTAGCTGACACCGTCTAAATAAAACCCCGCAGCCCGTGCCAATAAGTCTGGGGCAGGCAGCCAGCGGGGCTCGGGGCCCAGAGCAGTGTCCAGCCAGGTCCAAGCCAAAGAAACCCCTGCGGGGAGAGAGGCCCCAGCGCAACATTGGCTTCACCTGCCCGGGGATGCCTCCATGTCTGGGAGCTTCAAAAGGGGCTGGATGGCAGGATGGCCCCCAAGGGAGATAGGGACCCCAAAGCCACCTTGGCACCATAGCCATTGGTGACAAGAGGGCTTGGTGTGGCCTGTCCCGTGACTGCTGCTGGCCACAGAGAGGCTCAGAGACCTCCAGTCTGATGCTCTGCTTCTAAGCCTGGTTCTTTTTTTTTTGGTACTGGGGATGGAACCCAGGGGTATTCTACCTCCGAGCTACATCCCCAGCCCTATTTTATTTTTATTTTGAAATAGGGTCTCACTAAGTTGATGGGAGTCTCACTACTTGATGAGGCTGTCCTCAAACCTGTGATTTTCCTGTTGTCTCAGCCTCCCAAGTACTGGGATTATAGGTGTGCACCACGACACCCGGCTCAAGCCTGACTTTTGATGAGCAAGATCGGGGCCTCAGTGAGCCTCGGCCGATGTGTCTGTAAAATGGGACTTAGATGGTCACCACAGTTCATGAGGAACAAGCGTGAACATTACAAATGCCAGGTGACGCACTTTGCCCGCCCGGCACAGAGCACTACCGCTTAGTCCTATCGGCCAGACCCAGCGGCTTCCTAACACTCGGGCCGGTGGTCCTCAGCTGCCCCCGCCCACACTGGCAACGTCTGGAGATACTTTCGGTTGTCACAAGTGGGTAGGGCAGGGGGCTGCTGCTGGCATCCGGGACGCAGCTAAGCACCTGCAGTGCACAGGTCGCCCCCAAAGTGCCTACTCCAGAGAGCAGTCACGCCCAGGTAGAGGAGCCCGACTGAACCCGATTCAGGCCCCAGAGACCCTTCCCCAGCTCCATCCCAGCGTAAGGACTCAAATTCGGCTAAATAGAAAAATTAGTTGTTCTGACCTGGACGGGACAGTCCAGAAATCTTGGAATAGGGGAGATACATCCAGCTCCCCCAAGCCCTGTGTATTCCAGATGAACGGAGCCTTGTCAGAGGCCACTCAAGGTGGCCAGGCTGCCCTTTAGAAAGCAGTGTGCCTGGCGGTGAGGGTTAGGGTTAGGCTGGAGGCCATGGCATGGGCGGGAGTGTCCCCGGGGAGCAGTCAGGCCCAGTGCAGCCCCACTCTGCCCTGACTGTGTATGATGGGCTGGTCACTGCCCTCTCTGAATGGCCTGTCCCTACCAGAAGGCCCGTGGCTCTGCTGTGCCCGGGGGGGGGGCAGAACTGGCGTGACACGGGGCCCCGTCACCTCTCAGGCCACGGTGCCTGGGAGTCGGAGGAGGAGCTCACCCCTCGGGCGCAGATTGCATGCTGAGGCCTAAAAGCACATGTGGAGCACCCTTGGGAACGCCAGAGCCTCCAGGGTGTCAGGAGCTGACGGGTGAAGAGGAGAACCAGTAGGGACAGGGCTGCAGGGATGGACCTCATCCTGCAGGGCCTTGGGGAAGTGACTCAAGGTACCGGCGGGCCCTGCAAGGGTTTAGAGCAGCAGAGGTTTATAGGGCCCAGTTGACGTTGTCTATAGCCATTGGATGCAGAACAGACAGGAAGTGGGGAGGCAGGAGGGTGGTGCAGTGCACTGGGGAGGGTGGCTGGACCAGGGGGAGGGAAAAGTTCAAGGTCATGGTAAAGGCAGAGGTCACAGAGAGACCTGGGCTCCCAGCATGGCCCCATGGTGCTCTCAGTGCGGGAGAGATGGACAGACCTAGAAGCTGGGGTAGCTGTAAGGTCAGAGGTCATTCCAGAGCCTGACAGAGAAACCCCAGATCCAGGGTCAGGTTCATGCCCCTGGACGGGGACCCACAGTGTGAGAGAGCTGCTCATGCCCTCTGCGAGGCTGTGGGGACATGATGATTCAGAGGAGCGGGCAGGATTGGGAGGTAGACAGCGCAGGACCTGGTGTGGGCAGGTGGGGGGCCAGGCTAGGCATTGTTGTGGGTCTCTGGGATGGCTCCCAGGACTCAGCTGCTGTGGTTTGTCCCCAAATACCCCTGATCTTGTCCTGCTGCGTTTCTCAGGTTTCCCCTGAATATTTTATCGCTTCTCTTCAGGTCACAGATTCATGTGACTATGTCTGGGGAAGAGTTGTCCAGAAAAGTTTTATTTGCCTGATGGGAGGAACCTTCCAGGGCCCCAGGGGAGAGGAAGCTCCAGAGGCCCAGGGCCGGGCTCTTTGAGAGAGGTGTGGTAATTGATTAGTAATGTCTGTCATGGCAACCAGATGAGAGGATAGAAGTAAGAGCTCTTTGAGGAAGGTGTTGTAATTGATTAGTAATGTCTGCCATGGTAACCAGGCAGGAGGGTGGCCATTAGTGTATGTAAGGGGAAATCGCAAATACAGAAGTCACTGGGTTCTCTCTACCCTTGGGTCACCCTGGGCAAGTCATAGCCCCTCTGGCCCTGGGGTCTGTCTGTTAAATAGTAGGGCTGACTCACCTGTCATTGAGAGCCCCAGCCCCAGGAGACCACCAGAGAAGAAGGAATGGCACCACTGAGCCCCTTGACAAAAGAGGACACTGTCCCAAGTCCTGATCTGTATCCTCTGCATCCCTGATGTCTTCCAGGCCTGCGCCTACAAGTCGGAGGCTGCAGAGGCTAGAGGCTAGCCTCTTGTAGAGGCTGGGGGCTTACCTAGGCTGCAGATCCTGGGGGCTGCTCACCGAAGGGGGAGCAAAGACCAAGAGCAGCCTTTTAAAAGCAGTTGCCGGGCATGGTGGAGCACACCTGTCATCCTGATAATGGGGAGGCTGAGACAGGAGGATCACAGTTTTGAGGTTAGCCTCAGCAAGTAGCAAGATTCTCAGTAATGCAATGAGACTCTGTTTCAAAACAAAAATAAATAAATAAATCAAAAGGGCTAGGGGTATAGCTCAGAGAACAATGCCCCGGGTTCAATCCCCAGTACCCCCCCCCACACACAGAAAGCAGTTATTAGAAATGAGAGTATGGAAACCAAAAACAAGGGGGACAGTTGTGTCACTAGTCCCTTTGACACCTAGCCCATGGCCCCCAAAGTGGAGAGGTTCTCCAGCCTTATGTCCTGGGCATCCTGCCCTCCCGGGGATCGGAGCGGCCTGGTGGCATCTTGCAGATGAAGAGCTGACTGCCTTCGGCCCCCTATTCCTGGCCGCCTACCTCACAGCTGCCAGCCGCCCAGCCAGAGTGCGCGGGGCTTCCCTGCAGAAAGAGACCGTAGGCTGCCGCACTAGGGCTGGTCCCACAAAGGTATCTAATCCTCACAGCAGTCCTTCGGGACAGGTGGTTGGGACCCACCTTCACAGCTGGGGAAACTGAGGCTCAGAGAGGTGAGGGGTTGGACCACACAGCTGAATAGTGGTTTAGCTGGGCTTTGATCTCTGTCGGGCACCAAGGTCCGGACTCTGCAACATTGAAGAGAGAGAAAGGGAGGGAGGGAGGGAATTCGAAGGCAGACAGATTCCCTGAGCGCAGCTGCCTCTGCCCGACAGGTGCTGGAGGAAGCGGCCATGTGGCCAGCACCCTGGCGGAGAGGGGGCAGGGGTCTGTGGAATGAATGGTCCTTCTTGAGCACCTGGCGGCACGTGGCACTGCTCTAGGGAAGGGTACCGGGGCCCCCACTGGGGACCATCCCTGTCCTGCTGCCCCAGGTCAGCACAGGGTCATAGACGCTGCTGTTCCTTTTTTTTTTTTTTTTCATTATGGTGCTGGGGAAGGAACCCAGGGCTGTTCTACCGCTGAGCTACACCCCCAGCCCTTTTTTATTTTTTGTTTTGAAACAGGGTCTCATTAGACTGCTGAGCGCCTCGATAAGTTGCTGAGGCTGGTCTTGAACCTGCATTCCTTCTGTCTTGGAACCCTCCCGGCTGAGTAGAGGGTGTGCCCCAGGGCACACCCTTGCAGCCACCCCACCTCCCATTCTGTCCTTCCTGGGGAAGGAGGGACACCGCCTCTTTTTACAGCGACCCTTAGTACCTGCGAAATGCAAAGTTAGAGGTGCCCCCAAATTTCTCCCTCCCCATTTATTCCCCAGAGGCAGGTGGAGACAAGGGCTCAAACTCCCCCCTCGCATTTTAACTTAACCCTTTTTGCCACACACCCCACCTTTAAGTGCCACAGAACGACTGCCAGTCCCCAGGTGTCAGAAACATTTTAGCACAAGGAGAGCGAGAGTTCTCTGCGGTCAGCCGCGAACAGCCCTGTTTTAAAAGCCAGCCAGAGGGCAGCCCGTCAGACCTAAAGCTTTCTGCTTCTCTCCAGTCCCCTCCCCCTCCCTGTCCACCAGCAGACCCCAGAGCAGACCGATAACTTAGCATTTTCATTTAAGTCCATCTGACAAATCGTTGGAGACGGAGAGGAGGCAGTACCGCGTCTTTAAATGGCTACTTTGTCAGCGCGTCTCTGCGCGCTGTAAAAAGTCCTTTGTTCTGTGTCTAGACAGCACGCCAGCAGAATATTTGGTCTGCGTGAGGGGAGAGAGACCTGACAAGGTTGGATTCATTTACCGGCTTATTTCAAGTGGGATTTCAAAACACCGGCTCGTAAAACACCGTCCGCCGCCTCCCGGCCTCCTCCGCCCCGGAGTCCGCGCTAGCCTTTCTGGTTTTCCTAATTTTTTGCCTGTTGGACAGTTGGGGAGAAGGTGCACGGTGCCCCCAGAGGAGGAGAGCGACTGTGGCTCACAGCGGGTTTTTTTCCCTGTTTTAATTGTCCTCTTTATGACTGTCTAGACGTCCTGCAGATGTATGTTCTCAGGGGAAATGGCTTTTCCCTCTGCTCTAAGTGGGGAGGTTGCAGACGCCGCCCTCCGCCCCGGGACCCCCCTCCCCTTCCCAAACCGTTCCTCAGCGGTCCTCCCTCTCTCGCCTCCTGGCAGGGCCTTTGTGTTTATAACACATTTACTTAACTGTGCTAATTTTATACCACCATCAAAAAAAGAAAGAAAAAAAAAACGAAGACAGAGAAATTCCAGGTTTTCAGGTTTCTCTAAGGGGGAAAAAAGAGGACCAGCAGGGACCCACTTACCACTTCTTTTTGCTTTTTTTTGGGGGGGGTGCACACACAGACTCATAAAGCCCTAGAGGTGGGCTTTTCCAGGGTGAAGGTGTCAGGGCTACTTGGATGGGTGCGAGGTTTTAGTTCTGCCAAATAGACGCGTTAATGAGCCTCATCGCCATAGCGACTAGGTCATTGTTGCCAGAGTGAAAGGGACAGGCTGTGGGGTGGAGAGTCTCCCGGGCCCCAGCCACCCATCGCCCGTCCCACAGGAGCTGCGAGCAGGGGCCACGGCGGCTTTGTCCTCCAGGCAGGCAGAGAAGTGGGCCCACTTGGGGTTCCCTTGCAGACTGTGGCGGGTGATAGCGGGGCCCTCAACCACTGGGGATTGGAGAGTGCTTAGGGCCCTGTCTGCGGAGGGCAGAGGGAACAAGCTCCATGCTCCCTGGAGCAGGGGCTGAAAGATGGAGAACAACTTCATCCTGCCCTCTCCCAGCCAGACCCCTCCCTCCCCTCCCTGGAAACTATTGTCATTGTCGTTGACTGGGCTGGAAAGCCATAAATTTCCACCCAGGACGCCTGCGCTCATCAATCTGCCCTCTGGTTTTTACATAGTAGGGGGCACAGGGGGTTGGGGTGAGGGGAAGTGAGGGGTGTGCGGCGACCAGATGTCTCCCGGGACCCCTGCGTGCATCTCCTTTCTGTCAAATGAAGCGGGTCCAGTCCACTTCCCTGGGAGGCGGGGCAGACATGGCGTCTGTGGGAGATGGAGAGAGATGCTCAGCGCCCTGAGTTCCTTGGCCTGATCCTTTTATTTCTACCCTGAAACAGGCAACTCTCGGGCAGGAGCGGGCTGCTGAAGTACTAGTGCTCCCATTGTGCAGTGGGGTTTATTGTGGGCTTTGTGGGGGCTGCTGGGCAGTGGCCCTGAGGCTCAGAACGCCACCCCCTCATTGCCCGTAGCCTGGAAGACTATAAATTCCTGGGGAGGGGAGAACCTGGATGACTAGGCTTGCAATGTGTGTGTGTGTGTGTGTGTGTGTGTGTGTGTGTGTGTGTGTGACAGAGAGAGAGAGAGAGAGATAGAGAGAGATACTGGGGATTGAACCCAGGGGCATTCTACCTCTGAGCTACACCCTTAGTCCTATTTTATTTTTGAAACAGGGTCTCACTAAGTTGCAGAGGGCCTTGCTATAAGTCGCCAGGCTGGTCACGAACCGACAATCCTCCTGTCTCAGCCTCCCAAGTACTGGAATTATAGGCATGTGCCACCATGCCCGGCTTAGGTTTGCAGTATTTTAAGTTATACAGTCATTGAGATATCTCTCTTTGCTTTTCCCAAATTATACTATGTTTTAAAAGAATAATAAAAAATGAAGAATTTTGAGGGACCACATGTTGGGGGGGGTATGAACCCAGGAGCATTCTATTTCTGAGCTACACCCCTAGCCATATATATATTATATATATATATATATATTGGTGGCACTGGGGATGAAACCTAGGGGTGTTCTGCCTCTGAGCTATGCCCAGAGACCTACCTACCTGTCTGTCTGTCTATCTATCTATCTATCATCTATCTATCATCTATCTTTTTATTTAAAAACAGGGTCTCACCAAGTTGCTGAGGGCCTCACCAAGTTGCTGCAGCTGGCCTTGCAACCTGTGATCCTCCTGTCTCAGCCTCCCAGGTACTGGGATTACAGGTGTGGGCCCCATGCCCAACATTATTATTATTATTATTATTATTATTATTATTATTATTATTTTGGAAACAGAGTCTTGCTAAGTTGCCCAGGCTGGCTTTGAACCTGCAGCCCTTCTATCTTAGCCTCCCAAGTTCCCAAGTTACTAGGATTGCAGGAGTGCACGCCTGTGCCTGGCTGGGAAGGGACCTTTGAAAACAAAACAAAACAAACAACAACAAACAGAGGACACAATAGCACCCCCAGATCTGTGAAGCGTGCCACCCAGGCGGGCCTGCTCCTCCACACCTACCAGGAATGTCCCTTAGGAAGGATGGCCTATTCATACCGGCTCCGCGGGCTGGCAGATGTGTCTCTCTGTACTTGGGTCTGTCCTGGAGTAATTAAGGGAGCATGATGACATTTACCCAGTCACCATGCCAGCATGGCACAGAGGAAGGAATGGCATCGTGTTCGTGTTTCCCTCCAAAAACTGGCCCTTCTCATTCTATCCCAAACCGCGCTCTGGGCTTGAGTTGCTGTGGTTTTTGTCTGTTGCATTTTTTGTTGTTTTTTTTTTTTGTACTTTTTGTGATGACCCCAGGCCTCCTGTTCTTTTTTTTTTTTTTAAAGCGGTGGGGGTCCCATTCCCTCTAATCCCAGTAGCTTGGGCTTGCTCACCGAGGTCTGCTCTTAAGGCGTGCATAGTACAAAATGCTCTAAGAGCCCGCAGCTCAGAGATGAGATCGGAGGAAGTCTGGACTTAAAGCTCCGATCTGGGAGGGCTGGACTTTTTTTTCTTCTTCTTTCTTTCTTTTCTGTAGCATTGGAGAAGCCAGAGTTTCGCGACGGTCTTGGTGCGCTGCCTTATTTAGGAGGCGAATTGCTGCTCATTTGTCAGGCAAAACAGATGTGGCGGAGAGACAACATCTATTTTCATAATTCGAAACAAATCTGGCAAGCCGCCTTCCTTTTCAGTGGGCCCTGCTCATGCAGAAAGCCCGGCTCCCCGGCAACATTTAGCAGAAGTATTTATAGCTCCCGATTGAACTTTCCCTCCTCCCGGGAGAGCGGGCTTCTGCCGGCAGTGGGGACAGACTCTCTGGACGGGAAGTGGGTGCTACTGGACTTTTTGAAAATCAGAAAGTTGATTCTTGCACAGGCCAGGGCAGTTGCACGACTGGGCCAGCGGGTCTTTTCATCTTCGAGGTTGTGGGTGTTGGTGGAGGAGGCAGAGGGACAGTTGGGGTTGATTTTGGGGAACACTCTTAGACAGGCAGTCCCAACTCTGGCACTCCAGGAAGATGCAGGGGCTGAGCCCCAGTCCACGGGGACTTTATGCTGAGGTTTGCAGGGGAACTTAGCTGTCAGCCCCCCTTTTTTTTGTGGTACTAGGGATTGAACCCAGGGGCATTTTACCTCTTTTACCCCAGCCCTGTTTTATTTTTTTTACATCGAAACAGGGTCTCACTAAGTTGCTGAGGGTCTCATTAAGTTGCTGAGGCTGGCCTTGAAACTGCAATCCTCCTGTCTCAGCCTCCCAAGTACTGGGATTACAGGTATGCACCACCGTGCCTGGCTCGCTCCTCCTTTTCTGTGTGGGAACACCCAGGCTCAGAGTGGACAGCTTGCCCAAGGTCACACAGAGGCTTGAAGGTGGAGTTAACAGGCCCAGGGCTTCTGGCGATCCCATCATGAAATAGCCAGCAATAACAATTATCGCGCAGTTCCCCAGCCAATAAAAGCAGTTTTGCCATTTGGAGGCTACTCGGCCGTTTCAAGTATAAAGATTGAAAGAGGATACAATTGTCCCAAGGAATCCACAAGAGATGGTTCTAGAACTCCTTCCGCCCAGTGGACACCAAAATCTACCGGGGCTCAAGGTCCTGATATAAAATGGTGTAGTCCTTGCGTAGAACCTACACACATCCTCCTGTAGACTTTCAATCACCTCTATATGATTCCTAATACCTAATACAACGTAAGTGCTGTGCAAATAGTTGTTATACTGTATTGTTTAGGAAAGTGGCCAGGAAGTAGAGTCTACGCATGTTCGGCAACAGACACAAGTTTTGGGGGTATTTTTCCCCAAATATTTTTGATCTGCAGGGGGTTGAATCTGAGACTGTGGATCTCGGGCTTTGGAGGAGAACGTACCTGGTTTCGGGGAGCTTTCTCTGCATTTGGTTGGAAGGACTCTGGGTGCTGCCGTCTGTGCAGAAGGTGGAGGTGGAAGCCGCACAGATCGGCGGTCCCATCCACACGTGCCTAGCCCCCCTTTCTCGTTGACTTGAACCCCCCCCCCTTGTTGGCTTTCACCCTCCCCACTCCAGAGCAGGGCCTGGGAAACAATGATTGCATTCTCAGAGACCGCTCTCCCTCATGCACAGACTCACGTCTCGAGCAATTATGTAGCACCTACTGAGGACCTGCTGTGGACCCTCTCGGTGACCCGGGCAACTGGGGCTCTGGCCATCAGAAATCTCCAGTCCGGGTGTGAAATGCTCCAGCTGCTGTCCCTTGCTGCTTTGGAATCACAAGTGTAGACGAGGTGGTGGTTGCTATTCTTTAAGCCCGTTGTGTGTGGCTCATGTCCTTGCTGTTCTCTTCAAACTGGGACTAAGTGTCGCCCAGCCGATGTTGACCGTGCAGGCGCTGTGTCCCAGACTCTGTGCTTTAGAGATCTACAGTTGTCTTAATTCATCTGGAGTCCCTCTGCGGTGGCACTATTGACATTTGGGCTGGAGAATTCTTTTCTGGGGGGTTCCCTGTGTTCAGCCATATCTCTTCCACCCACAGATGCCGGCAGCACCTCCTCTTGCTCCCAATGTTTCACAGGTCCCTTGGGGGTGCAGCCATGCCCAGGAGGAGCAGCGCCTTACCCCTAACAGCTGCACTGGGGGTAGCTGTCGGGTATAGACAGGTTGCTTAATGCTCCTGCCTCAGTCTCCCCTTCAGCCCGGTATGGTTGATGATGGGGTGGGGGCACCCTTAGCACAGTCTGGCTAGGCTGTGGCAGCCATAGCTCCCCCAAGGAGTGTCTGGTGGGCAGAAGTCAGTCTTATCTTTCACTTGGCCCCCTGGATCCTGGGGCTTGCGGTGTGAGCCAGGCTCTGGGCCCTGTGCGCGTCTGACCCTGGGCAGATGGGCAGGGTCACAGCCATCCTAGTCCTTACCCCAAGCATGAGTCCATGTGGCAGCCCGCACCCAGGGACCTGGAAGGTGTGGGTCCAGCTCCTCCCAGCTCTGTCTGGATGGCGCTGTGACTCCACTGCCTTCCCCTCTCTAGTTCCTTCTTTTTCTCATCTGACACATTTCAGGGGCTTCTGAACCCCCTAACCTCCAGAAACCAGCATCAAAGGCTTAGAGTTTCCCATGTCCTGCATAGCCCTGGTCACTTCGGGGGTCTCAGAGCCCCTCGGTGCCCAGTGACCATCATCAGCTTAAATATGATGCTCCAGCCTTTTCTTTTACATCCTGGGGTTCCACGGAAGGTTTCTTTGAATGAGTGGATTCTCCCTGAAGGAGAAGAAGACCAGCCAGTGCACAGCGGGCACTGGGGAGGCACCAGCAGCTGGATCCCCGCACTTGCCACCTGGAAGTGTGGATCCCGTCAGTTGAACGTGAGGCTTCCCAGCAATGCTGGTGGCATTGTTTGGAAAGTCACACCCTAATTATCTTCAGACCCACATTTTCTGTGCCGCGTTGGCCTCAGATACATGTGCATAGCCACCCCAGGAGCGTGCGTGCAAGGCTGCCAGGCCCGGAGCCGCCGTCTCCTCCTTGTTAGATGCCTTAGAAGCCTCTGCTTCTTCCCTTGGATGAGACAAACACTCCTGCTTCAGGGCATTTGCACTTCTGTCCCTGTGTTTGTCCAGATGTGTCCTTCCCCAGCTGTCATCTTTAGGGTCTCAGCGTAAAGGCCACCTACTCCCATCTAAGGAGGTCCTCCCGCCTGAGCACGCACGCTCACCACCAGCTCTGGCTCCACTCACACTTCCTGAGACAACAGTGGAGGACTCTTCTCTCCAAAGGTATCCCTGGTCCCCAGGGAGCCCTGCCGCCCTGACTTCTGTCCCTGAAGTGGCCACTGGCTGGGAGTTTGCAATCGCTGATCAAGAAGGATACATTGATATTTCACAATGATACTTTATCTGGCAGCTATAGGGTCAGTTGGATACATTGTGTTGGGGATATTTGACCCCCCTGGGGAGACACTGGTGGCTTAAGATCTGATACTATACATTGGCAATCCACAGGACACTGTGATACATTGTATTGTGGCTATTTGTAGTAGGGAGGATACTGTTACTGGACACTCTGACACATTGTACCCTGGGTTTTCTCATTGCAAAATGGAAGCATCGATAATTTATAGTGATACTTTGCCCGGGGATGCACTGGTCACTTGTACACCACACCTTAGATATCTGATTGCATTGGGGATGTGGTGATGGAGATGTTGGGGAAACCCACGCTGCTCCTCTTCCTGGGCATTTTTCTGCCCTTAGGAAAGAGGGTGGCGGTTCTTTGCTCCTTGTCATGGGAAAGACAATAGGAGCCAGTGCCTCCAGGTGACTTACACTCTCCTTTCTTCGTTTCAAAATTTTCAATGACGTGTTTAGAATTTAATCTTCAAACCTGGGAGCCAGACTTGCAAGTTGAGAGATGACAGCCGAGATGTGGTTGTGTCTGGCTGGCGGCAGCGGCCAGATGGCAGATGCCGCGAGCGGGAGATGAGGAGGCTGGGACCGAGGGACGTGGCTTCTGTTTGGCTCTTAACCCCATCCCCACCCCCCATAGCAGGCCACCCTCCCAGTGCCAGGCTGGGTCACACCCCAGGGATTGCTTCCAGCTGGGGGTGCCAAGGTAACCCTAGTGACACCAGGGGTGGGAGCCTCCCAGACCATTCACTTTAAAAAGAAAAAAAATAAACTTTATTTTTAGATGATTGCAAATTGGCATGCACTTATAAGAAGTAATGCAGAGAGCCAGGCGTGGTGGCCCACACCTGTCATCCCAGTACTTGGGAGTTGAAACAGGAGGATCACAGGTTCAAAGCCAGCCTCAGCAATGTAGCAAGACTCAGTAACCTAGCAAGACCCTGTCTCAAAACAAAAAAATATGAAAAGGGCTGGGGGTGTAGTATGGTGTAGTTAGGATTGTAGAATGCCCCTGGGTTCAATTCCCAGAACCAATAATGATGATAACGACGACGACGACGATGATGACAGTGCAGATGATGCAGGAAGACACCACGTCCACCTCATCCCGCTTCCCCCAACCTAGCATCCCGTGTAGCTATAGTGCGTTGCTGTAGCCAGCCGTTGGTGTGGGGTACAACCATTGACCCCACTGACATTTCTCCAGTTTTATACACACTCGTTTGTGTGCTTGTGTGTGTGCTTGGTGCGGTGCAGTTTTATCACGTGTACATTTGTGTAACTGCCAGTCAAGACACACAACCACCCCTCCCCAAAGCCTCCTCCTTCCACCCTTATATAGCCACAACCACCCCCTTCACTTGTGACAACCACTAATCTGTTCTCCATCGCTATAATTGTGTCATTTCAAGGATGTTATGTAAATGGAATCGTACGGTGTTACCTTTGGAGATCGCTGTTGTCACTCGGCGTAGCTCCCTGAAGACTTGCCCAGGTTGCTATATGTACCTGCAGTTCATTCCTTTTAATCTTGGAGTCGTGTTCCGGGGTCTGAACGCACCACGCTTGGTTTAGCCATTCACCTGTCAAGGGACATCTGGGACAGTGTGGGACTGTTACGAGTTCAGCTGCGTGAATCCTCACACACGGGGTTTTGTGTGAACACAGTCCTTCGTTTTCTGGGGTCAGTGCCCAGGAGTGTGGCTGCTGGGTCCTGTGGTATTTGTAGGTCGAATTGTTTTTTATTTTTTTGCTGTCCTGGGGATTGAACCCAGGGGCATTCTACCTCTGAGCTACACCCCCAGCCCTATTTTATATTTTATTTTGAAACAGGGTCTCACTAAGTTGCGAAGGGGGGCCTCACTAAGTAGTTGAGGCTGGCCGTGAACCCAGATCCTCCAGTCTCAGCCTCCCAAGTATTGGGATGACAAGTGTGCGCCACCACGGCTGCAGGTTTAGTTTTTGAAAGACCCTTCCCTTCTCGTTAACACCTCCTGGCCACTGTGGAAAGGTGTGAGTCCTGGTGAGTGGACGCTGGACGCGGATTCCTTCTTCCTCCAAATATTAATCAAGAGCAACTTACCGTGCCAGGCTCGGTGTTAACCGCCCCAGCTACAGCAAGAACAAGAGAAACAAGGGCTGTCCCATGGAGCTGTCTTGCTGGTGGGGTGAAATCCACAATAAACAGGCACACAAGCAAGTAAAGAGAATAGTTTCTCCTGGTTGTGAACACCGAGCGCTTCTCGGACACTTGACAATCTTTAGACCACCCAGTGAGGCAGCCGTTGTTCAGACACGGGAGCAGACAGGGTACCTGTGAGGAGCCGGAGGGAATAATGCAAGCACCGGCCAGAGGCTGCGTTTCCTTCTTGTGCAGAGACACACGGGGGTGAGGCTTGGGAGCGACTTAGGGAGAGTGCTCCTGGTGGGCAGAGCTGCCCGTGCAAAGGCCCTGGGGTGGCCAGCATCGCTGGTGTGTGGCAAGCCAGGGAGGGAGATAGAAAGTGTGATCATGAGATGGGGACTTCCTGGGGTTTTAATCTGTGTGTGTTGGGCAGCAGTGACTCGGTGATGTTTTTAAAAGTTGCTCTGGGTGTAGCAGAGCCTGGGGCGTTTTGTACCATGGAGGAAGCAGGGCGACACAGGACATGCACACAAACCTCTTGCTCTTCAGGGATGACCCCTCAAGTTCCCCAGCTTCGGCCTGCAGGTCGCTGTGTAGGTGACAGAAATGCAGGACGGATCTCCCACCTCTCTGCAGCCCTTCTGCTGCTCTGTCCCGAGGGCAGAAGAGAGGACCCCAGCTAGCCACCCCCGGATCTTCTGCAGCCAGCCCCCAGCTCCCCTGTGGCTCTGTCTTCTGATGTTTTTTTTTTCCTGGTTCTCGATTTTTCTCGCTATTTCTCTCTTCTCCTTCTCCCCATATTGCTTGGTGTCCTAGAAATGGAGTTTACCTGCTCGTTGCTGGCTACTCCAGAGCATTACTAAGGGTGGACCCGGCCTCCTGGCCATGTCCTCATGCCTCCCCCACCCCGCTCAGGCGAGGCCCCTGCTTTGTAATCCACTGATGACTACCATTTATTCTGCACCTACTGGATACCTGCTCATGTTTGGAGAGCCAGTACAGAAGTTCTGTGAATCCTCAGGCCATCCCGGGAGGTTGATACCGCGGCGGCTCCATGCTCTGTGGTGACAACCTGAGGCAGGGGGCCAGGTGACCACCCGGGGTCACGCCACTCCCGAGAGGACAAGCCACAGTAGGATTAGAAGTGTCTCGTTTGCCCTGGAAACTCCCAGCTCAGGCCCTGGGCACCGTGAATCCCCCGCAGCCGGTGCAGGACCTGGCCCAGGGCTCAGCACATTGTAGATGCATAGTAAATTTGTGTTGCTCAAATGAATAGCACAATCCCCAAGGATTGATTCAAATGACCGAAGGAGATGTCTTTTGTGGAAAATCAAATCAGGTCCCCCGGGCATCCAGGCACGGAGGTGGAGGGGGCAGGTGGCCGATGTCCTCTGTCCCCAGGGGGTGCAGCTGGGCTTTAGTAGATCCATCTCTTGCTGCGGGGGTCCCTTGTCTACAACCTGCAGCTGATTTTCGTCCATTCAGCACCTTCTGTTTATACAGCAGTCATCCTAGGCCGCAGAATGAAATGCCGTGGGCAGCGTGGCTTACACGATGGACGTCCTATCTCACGGCCCTGGAGGCTGGGGGTCTGAGAGGAAGGAGCTGGTGCTGGGGTCCGGCGAGGGCTGTGGACGCGTCCGCACACACTCGCACGCCCTTGCCTTGATGTATGGAGGGGAGGGAGGGGACGAGCCCCCTGCAGTCTCTTCTCACAAGGACACCCATCCTGGTGGATCAGGGTCCACACTTAGGACCTCATCTAACCTTAATTACTTCTTAGAGGCCCCCTCTCCAAATACAGCCACACTGGGCTTAGGGTGTCAACACATCCAAATATGGGGGCACAACATTGTATAATATAAGGTCCCCTTTTTTTCTGCTCTGAACGGAGGATCGGGAAGGCAGGTGGGACCTGCCGCCTCTGTCAGTCGTACCGATAATAGTTGTCTCTCGTGGGGTGGCTGTGAGCCTGGCGCTGTGCCGTCCGTTTCGCCAAGGAATTCCCCTGCCAGCTGTGTGAGGGAGGCACTGTTTGATTCTGGGGGTCTCAGAATTAGTGTGGAGAGGCGATGTAATCACTTGGGCTCCCCAGTGGCGGTAGCAGCTTCAGGACTGGGGTGCGGCTGCGCCTCGTCCCGGTCTGCGCTCTGAGCCGCCGCCGCAGGCTCTCACTGCCTGGCTGATGGTGTGTAGACTGACTACTGGTGTCTCCACTACCCGAGGACCACTGCAGGCCAGGTGCTGGGGAGAGGCTGGCAGAGGGGACATTCTTCCTTGTCCCTGAAAGTCCCCCGTGGTAGTGGCCTTGGGTGTGCTGTAGCAGTCCTGGGAGGCAGAAGTTGCTCTGGGGCAGCCAGTCCTGGGCTTTGAGGGGTAAAGAGGAGTCCGTCAGTTAGAGGCTGGGCAGGAGGCCCCTGCTTGCCGGGCTTGTGCCAGCTTGGTAGAGGCTGCAGAACAAGTTGCGTACTGATGGCGCGTCTCGGCCAATAGGTCACAAGACACGGACCCAGCCGGCTACGTGGGTCGTGACTTACGTGTTTTCTTAGAAGTCACAGCAGATGTCCTGGGTGGTATTTACAAAATTAACCACTACATGGGAGAGTTTAGAACTGCCAGAGAAAGCCAGAGAAAGGAGTGACTGCTAGGGGTGGGCAGGGGGGACTGGCACCTTGCAAGTGCCCCTCACTAGTGACAGCTGATGTCCCCTGCCCCTCTCCAATGCTGCAGACTCCGTTCCCTGCATGCACTGCACCACTTGGGGTGGACCATGCCGTTCTCCTTTTCCAGATGAAGAAACTGAGGCACAGAGAAGAAAATTACTCTCCGACATCACGCACTTAGGGGTCCGGTTCAGGCAGGGCACCCCCAGGGATCCCTCTCCCCTGCTCCTGGTGTTTACTGAGCCAAATTCAGTTTCTAGGACCCCAGTGGTGAGGGGCCTCTCCTCTCCTCCAGCCTCCCCGATGGCTGGCCTCACCCATCAGTCTACCTCCCGCCTCCGCCCCGGCCACACCAAGAATAGCCGCGCCCTCTCACTCCTGAAAGGCAGGGCCACCCCGGGGTCAGCGCCGAGACCCCTCCAGACGGTGCCCGTCGCAGGCTGACCCTCGGAGGCTCTCCAGCACGCGGCGGGCGTCAGGGAGGCCCCGCGGGACTGAATGAGGAGCTATTGAGACCGGCTGAACACCGGCCGCATTGTGCCCCTATCCAGAGCGGCCGGCGCTTTTTGTCCAAGATGCTTAGAAACAGAGCCCTGGTTCACTCCCCTCTTCCCGGCGCCAGAGTCCCGGCTCCTGTCAGGAAACGCCGGGCTCTTGAAAATCAGTAATTGAGAGAAACATCTGCTGGTTTCCAGGGAGCGCTGGGGGCCCTCCCGAGTAGAGGGTAAGTGTGGGCTGCTCCGTCGGCCAACACTGGAGACACACGCGCACACCAGCACACGTGTGCACGTACAAGGGTCCTTTGGTGTGTTGTTAAGATTTTTTTTTAAATGAAAATTACTAATGCTGCCAGGCACCATGGCACACGCCTATCATCCCAGTATTTGGGAGGCTAGGACAGGAGGATCACAGATTCAAGGCCAGCCTCAGCAGCTTAGCGAGACCCTTAGCAACTTAGCGAGATGCTATTTTAAAACTAAAATAAAATAGGGCTGGGGGTGTAGCTCAGAGGTAGAATGTCCCTGGGTTCAATCCCCAGTACTGCAAAATAAATAAATGGAAATGAAAGAATTAATGCATGTTATAAAACATGCAAACAATGCAGAAATACAAAAGGCACAGAGGATAACCCCCTCCTCTGGTAGGAACCATGCTTAATTATTTTGTCCTCCCTTTTTTTCTGTAAAGGTGGGTCCAGATTATACGCACCGGTCCAGTGTCACATGCCTGCCCAGCTAGACTTACCAGCGCTGTCTGTTGTCAGGCTGATGGACCACTGATTCCCATCCAGCAGTGACTTGCCCCCCAGGGGACATTTTTAGTGACTGGGACATCTCTGGTTGTCACACGGGGAGGTGACAATGTTTCGAGCATCTAGTGGTAGAAACCAGGGACATGGCTCAGCATCCTATGGTGTCCCATGTAGCCCCACAAGGGACATAATCGCCCAGCCCCAAAAGCCGTTAGCGCAGGCTGAGCAGCCGGCTCGGGACTTCCTCATCTTAACAGGCCCGTCGTTTCCCATGATGCTCTGCTCCAGGGCTTGTTTGGTGGCATGCACATGGTCTCTGGTTCATTTTAGAAACACCCTGTGTGGTCTGGGTTTCCTCTCCCGTAAGTATATCTGTAGGTTTTGAACCCTTCTGTGAATTTTTCTGTCGAGTATGATCCTGGAATTTAAAAAATTGCCTAGTTGAAAGGTAACATGCATGTTTAGTCTTTTCTTTGGTGCTGGGGGTTAAATCCCGGGGCATTCTACTTCTGAGCTACACCCCTAGTCCTTTTTATTTTTTATTTTGAAACAGGGTCTCACTAGATTACTGAGAATCTCATTGAGTTGTCGAGGCTGGCCTCAAACCTGTGATCCTCCTGTCTCAGCCTCCCAAGTACTGAAATGACAGGTGTATGCCACCTTGCGTGTTTAATTTTGATAGGTGCTGTCAGAATGCCCTTCCAGACAGGGTGGCCACGGTTGCCACCACTGGCAGACAGATGCCCTGCCCGTGCCTGCCCCCTCTCCAGTGTTCTCACTCACACATCTGGCTTATGTTAAGCGACTCTCTGCACCCCCAATGTGCACACTCACCGTGAGTCCACTCCGTTCTGCCAATAAATCCCGAGCGGCAATTGATATTTTGCTGACAGTGGGTGTTTAAAGATGTTCGATGTTGGTGACAAAAGAAAAAAAATCCCATTAGTTCTTGCCATTTGGATAATAGCAAGAAAGATAAAAGCACAGCTCTGTCTTCTCATATCGAAGGTGTGTTTAATCATGAGGTTCTAAAATGATTCCACAGGCCCTGGGCTGTCCCTGCTGTCCTGTTTCGCCATGCTGTCCCCCGCGGGCACTCACACTCAGCTTGCATGACCCTGGGAAGCTCCAGGAAGCACGTCTGATGCTCAGAAACGAGTGGGGTTGTGCAGTGCATGCGTCTGCCCCAGAGTAAAGGAGGCAGCTCCCCCATAACCTGACGGGCCCTTTGCAAACCAGCGCCAGGTCACGCAAAGCAGATGCGCGGTCAGCCGCTCTCTGGGGTTTTTCCAGCCTCGCTCTGTATTTATTGGGTCATTCGTGCACCTCGAACATGTACGTCCTTTCCTGAAGCTTCTGCCTCCGCTGGGTGTGTGCAGCCTCCGCTGGGTGTGTGCAGCCTTCTGTGTTCGGTGCCCTGCTGGGCCCTGGTTGGGGGTACTGGGCTGAGCCCTGCTGCTGGGAGTCAGCCTGGGAGCCTGGAGGGAGCGGCCTGCCAGTAGGGAGGTGGGGGTGGGGGATGGGGGTTACACCTGGAACTGAACACTTGGTAGAGAGGGGGGATGGGTGGAAGCGGAGGAGAGGAAGGCTTGTCCAGGAATGGGGGAGCAAGGTTGGAGGTGGCCCTCCAGCCAAGGCAGCGAGCTCAGATCCAGGTGTGAAGCGCCGCGGTGAGACAGCGCCCTCAGAATCTTCTCCTGTTGTCCCCATCCGCTCCGCAGCAACGTGGAGGCCCAGAGAGGTCACCTTCCTCCTGGGCAGGCCATTGGCTGTCCCAGGGCGACCTGCATGTGGTCACTGACTGTACCGCTGGCCTCCTCCAGGCAAGGGGAGGGAGGCCCAGGGGAGGAGGTCAGATGACACCTGGGGCCTGGATGTCACCTTGAGCCCCTTGGCCAGGGGTACAGGGGGGAGCAGGAGTCGGTCTTGCCCCAGTGAGGGCACTCGGTGCAGTAGGTGACGTTGCAAGAGCCAATCAGAGGTCACCGGGTGGGGTATTCCTGCCCTCAGTCCCCGTCTCTCCGGCAGTCGGCAGTCACGCAGGAGGACAGCACCTCTGCAGAAAGCCTGCCTGGGGAGCCTGGTTGGGAAGCAGCGGTCTGGGGTACTGACAGAGGCCTCTTTTCTTTCTTTTATTTTTTTGAAGGGGTGCTGGGGATTGAAGCCAGGGATACTCTCCTCCAAGCTACACCCTCCACCCCATTTTATTTATTTTTTGTTGTTTTGAAACAGGGCCTAAGTTGCTGAGGCTGTCCTCCAACCTGTGATCCTCCTGTCTCAGCCTCCCAAGTACTGGGATTACAAGTGTGCGCCACCACGCCCGGCTGACAGATGCTTCTTAAATCTTTTTTTCTTTTCCATCTTTTATTATAAACACAATCATATATGCAGAGGGGTGCTGCAAGCCAGGGCACATCCTTCCCCCATGGGGGCCCTCCCCGGCTCCCCCAGCTGGCAGTGTGTGTGCACCTGCCGGCTGCTGGCCCCTGGGTAGACGCAGTTAGCATCATAAAGACAGGTGTGTATTGGAAGATTTCACCTTTGTTTTTAAAAATATCATTTGGGTGTTGTTCTAATGGGCTCATCCTGTTTGGTGGCTGCCTGTCAGTGCACACGGACCCATCGGTGGCCGTGCCTCCCTGCGTCGGCCCCTGTGGGACATTGAAGCGGTTCCCAGTGGGTTTTGTCCTTCTGTGCAAACCTGCCGAGGGCTTCCTTGCACACTTGCCTCTGCACAGAGAACACGCGTGTTCGTTTATCCAACACGTCGACAGTGGCCTGCTCTGGGGAAAGGCTGTTCTAGGAGCTTGGATGCGCCACAGAAAGTAAACTGAGTCCAGCCTGTGCACACCCATGCTCTAGATGGGAGAGGCAGAAAATGAACTCTTAGGTCATCCAGAGCATTCTGCATGACTGCCACAGAGAAAAAGAAATCATGCAGGAAATGGGGGTGCTGGGGCTTGGGGGCAGAGGACTGTTTTAGGGTGCCCTTGGGGACATCTCCCTGAGGCGGTGACATTGGCACAGAGACCAGAACAAAATGAAGAGAGACAGCCATGTGGGTGCGGGGGAAAGGTCATTCGTGGCAGTCGGGACGGCATGTGCAAAGGTCCTGAAGTGGAATGTGTGTGGTGCTTTTTTTTTTTTTTTTGCGGTACCAGGGATTGAACCTAGGGGCGTTCTACCTCCGCGCTACACCCCCGGCCCTATTTTTTTATACTTTATTTTGAAACCAGGTCTCACGAAGTTGCGGAGGGCCTCACTAGGTAGAGAAAGAGACAGGGAGAGAGAGAGAGAGCTGAGGCTGGCCGTGAACCCGGATGCTCTGGTCTCCGCTTCCCAAAGTACTGGGATTCCAAGCGTGCACCACCACGCCCGGCCATGTGTGGTGCTTTTACAGAACAAAGGAGCTAAGAGTCCCGGGCCGCGAGAGGTAGACACCCGGAGGCTCACTCGCTAGCAAGGTCTCACACCTGGAAGCGCTGGGGGTTATTTCACCCCACAGAGGAAATTCTCCAGTTAACGTGGCCCATGAACTACGGGACTGGCAGACGGGGACACATGCTGGTGGGCTTCTCTACCCGCTGCAGCCCAGGTCTGTGTGGGGACAGGGGATGAGTCTGGGAGGAACCAGGCCCAGGGCCGGGAGTTCTTGTTTGAAGAAGTTCCCTCCAGAAATTCCCTCGAGGAAGTTGGCCAGTCATTCTTGCCGCAGCTATGAGAAGGGGGGGGGGGCTGTGTCATTGCCCTGTTAGGAACATTGTGTGGTTTGCCAAAGGCCACAATGAGTGCCAAAGTTGGGATTCGAACCCAGGACTCGGGGAAGCAAACTCCACGCTCTTAACTGTACCTAGAAACTACCAGGAGCAGCAAGCCGGAGCTGCAGGCCCTGCATCCCTCACCACCTAGCGTGCAGCTGGTCCCCTCAGCTTCCTCCCGACGGGGGAGTGTCCCAGGGACACCTGCCCAGGGGCCAGACGCCCAGCTACACCTGGCAGCTCTGGAAAGCCACACCGCCCTGAGATGTGTGGAAACCCACCTAGACTTGCTGCCCACTCCCAGACCTCCAGAGAAAAAGCAGTCTTGTTGTTTTTTTTTTTAACCCATAGAAGTTCTTACTCTAAGAAATGAATGTGCCTTGAGAGGTATTTGAAACAGCACCCAGAGTGATCAGAAGGCCATTCCTTTGACGTCTGGTTCGATTTTACTTGAAATTCAAGGGTGTCTGTGTGCGGGGTGGGGGCTGGGTTTTATTCAGAGGCTGTGAGGCTGGGTGGGGGCGGGGCCGTAATGAAGTGTCTAGGACCCCACTGGGGCTGGGCTCTGCTGAATGACCGCGGGTCCCATCCCCGCAGCCTAACAAGATTAGATTTTCATAAATTTCAGACAGTGCCAATTCCTAATTCCTCGGTGTGCGGCCAGGAGGCCAGACAGCGCCGCGCGCGGGGCCTCTGCCCCTCCCCCGGGACAGGCGCGGGCAGGCCGGGGGGGGGGTCGTCTGGTCTGGAAAGCCCCGTGGCTGGATCAGGAGCCAGGTGGACTCTGCCCCGCTCTGCAGCTGAGGAAGTAGAGAAGTGCTTCAGCACCATTGTCTCCGATTATTAACGAGACGCGCGGTGACAGTCACACCTGCTTACAATGTGGGCCAGCCGTGCTCGCCACCCGTCAACAGCGTCTACACAGCCGGCCCTCATCCACACCTGGAGGTATCCAACAGGGATTGAGTTGAGGGCCCTGCTGAGCACTTACTGTGGGTCCCGGCTCTTCCAAGAGAACAGGGGTCCGGACATTGGAGGGGGAGGAATGGTATTTCTGTCCTTGAACTGAGATGGGACATTTCCTGGGTCCAGAGGGGACCCTAGAACACAGTCTCCCTCACAGCACCTGTTACATGCCACCAGTGGACACCACGGGCCTCGTAGGTGCCACGTTACTAGTGTCTCTTACAGGCATCACGACTTTGAATTGTGTGGGTATCGGACCTGTGTGTGGTCATATTAAAGCAGTTCTATTCCGTGTTACACAAATGTCATCCTGTATCTTATTCCCATATCAAAACAAGTTAAGAGTTTGTTAATTGGATCACAATGTAACTGCCTTTGTTTTTACACCCAGTGTGTGTGCGTGTGTGTGCGTGTGTGTGTGTGTTTCTGTCTACGTGGTACTGAGGATTAAACTTTCTGAAGCCGGATTTGCTCATCTGCAGAACAGGAAGGGTGACGGTGACTGAGCCAGGGACTCGAGCACTGGGCCTGGGCCTGAGCCTGTGGTCACTGGAGCGTGAGAGTCAAGGTCAGGAGGGCATGGCGGGACCCCCTTTTGCATGTATTAAATTCGCCATTTGGCCTATAATATCTTTGTCTCATGTCCAGGTAAAGGAACGCAGACTGTCAGATTAGGGAAACCGAGGCAGGGCCACATGGCTCTGTTTGTGTCATTAGAGTTGACCTGGGGCTCATTTCTAGGCTGGAGGTTCTGAAACCACCACTCTATGGAGTCTTGGGCTTGGCGTAGGACTCATGAACGTGCCACCAGCCGCACCAGTGGCCTCTGGGTTCTCTGATTGGAAACATGGCTGCTCTCAGGCCTGCCTCCCTCATGCGCTGTCCTGCTTGGTCTGCATGGGTTTCCTTTCCTTTGTCTGGGCCAGCAACGCGTCTAAGTGAGTGTGGCCCGGCTCTCCAGCTGTTGAGCCCAGCCTGTCCGCAGATGGGGTCCTGCCAGCCTCCCTGGACTCCATGGAAGAACCCAGGGACCCACAGA
Source organism: Glis glis (assembly GCA_004027185.1). Taxonomy (NCBI): domain Eukaryota; kingdom Metazoa; phylum Chordata; class Mammalia; order Rodentia; family Gliridae; genus Glis; species Glis glis. The sequence continues at coordinate 40,067 of PVJS01007946.1, forward strand.
ATTCTGAGCTGCCATTGGTGGAGAGAGGTGTTTGTGTCAGCACTGTTTCATGTCCGTAACATATTCTGATCTTGATCCAAGGCCCTTGACGTGGGGGGCACCCTTCTGTTCCCCACAGTGCACCTTTGCTGATCAGTTCGTGCCTTCTGCCTAGAGGAGTGTGCGACTGGATAGAGAAAGGAGCTCAGGCTCGATTAATGATGTCTGCTGTGGATAAAGGAATGAGTAGGGAAGCAGGAGTGAGGCAGATAATTGTCCAGCGGGGCCTGGGGGCTGGTGGCCAGCACCAACCCTTGTAAAGAGGGTGGTTTCCCACACCTCCTTTCCTTTGATGCCAAGTGGGAACACGACGGGGTCCAGGGACTGTGGATACAGACATCCTTGAGCCTCTAGTGCATGATGCCTCCCAGCAGGTATTTGTGTGGTGCGCGTCCTGGGGAAGTGGATTCCTATTCCCTGAGGGTGGTGTCTCCCAGAAGCAGCACCTGGGGGTGAACACACATGCAGGTGGTGTTGGCAGGGCCAGAGCCCCTGACCCCACAGTCGAGGGTCATTGGTGGCCCATCTGAGGGCTCTAGTGCCACAGGAGGGGTATTGGGCATTTGTCCTCACAGTATGGGGTGTTGGGGATGGACTAGACAAGATGGAGAGCTGGGGACCTCCTCAGCCAGGGCACCCAGCCCAGGGTGGTCCCTGCCTCATGTCTGTAGGCTCTGTTCTGCACCCCTGTTATAGTGTGGATGTAGGATGTCCCAAAGAGCTCATGTGTTGAGGGTTCTACTCTCACTGGTGGACGAGTCCATTGTAGTGGATTTATTGGGTGGTAACTGAGGCAGATAGGTGTGTTACTGGGAGTGTGGCCTTGGGGATAATAGATATGTCTATGAACCCCTTTGTACTCCTCTCTCTGCTCCCCACTCCATGCCTTGAACTCCACAGACTTCACCTGGCCTAACATGGACTGAACCCCTGAAATTTCCAAAACTGTGAGCACATACATCTCCTTCCTCTAAGTTGTGGTCATCAGGTTTTTTGGGCCACAGTAGTAAGAATGCTCACTGAAACAACCCTGTGACACCTCCACATGTGTGTCTACCCAGCAGGGTCCCACCTCCGGCCTATCTCTCTCTTGGTCCCCACCCCTGCATGGCTGCTTGTTCAGGCCTTGCAGGAAGCTTCCCGGGTCTTCCAGAGGGCACTCCTTTGTGGTCCCAGGGCAGTCTAGTCTCTGAGGGTTTCTGGGGAGCCTGTGAGAATTCCCACAGGTGAATTTTCTGGGTCTGTACATTTGTGCTGTTGGTGGCCCCAGGACCAGGCAGCCACCCTTGTGCTTACGGAGCCCTCTGCTCATTTCCAGAGTATTCCTCCACTCTCAAGAGACAGGCATCCAGATCAGTCCACACGCCTGGGCCTGCAGGAGTCTCGACCCCACCCTTGGTCCCTGCTAGCCTCTGCTGGCCACAGTGCCTCACCACAGGCACTCCCTGCCACTTGTGCCCCAGGGAGAGGACAGGGACAAAGGCAGCCCATACCACCCTCCCTTCTGGCCTGGCGTGGGCAGAGGCTCTGGAGACAGCCAGAGCGGGTGTCCCCGGCCAGGGTGAAGAGTGCACAGGCTTGCGGGAAGGAATTGCAGGCTCTTGGGGAGGGTGGCGTGGGTGTCACACAAAGCCAGCCCTGTCTGTCCCCCTGAATGTACGACTTTATTTCCGTCCCCAACACAGACTTGGGCCCTGTAGAATCCAGCCAGGCCGGCCAGGTCCTGGACCCAGCTACCCAGGGAGACAGGAGGTGTGGCCACAGAGACCTGGCCCTGGCCCAGCCCAGCCTCTGCCCTCCGGGGGGAACCTGGGGTGACCCACAGTGGGCCCTGAGTGCCACCAGGCTGGGCCCCAGAAAATCTCACCGCAGCCCTTGCTTGGTTCATATTGTAGAATGTGTGAAGAGGCGAGAGAAGGCAGGTCCCAAGGTCCCGAAGGCCTGGGGGACAGGGGGTGGCCGGAGGGTGTGGGCAGCCAAAGATGCCGTGAGAAGCATCCACGAGGTACCAAAAGCAAAGTGCCCACTGAGATGCGTTGCTCTCCTGCTCAAACCTCTGGGGAAACCGAGGCTGGTGGCAGGAGAGGGTGGGCCCTGGTGGGGTTTGGAGTTTGGGTCCCAGTCGTGACTTTCAGTACCCCCCCCAGGTCCTGCCTTGGAAGGGAGTGACTCAGTGGCCTTGTGCTGGGGCCTGTGGCCCTGAGGAACCCTCAGCTTGTGGCTCTTTGGTCCCTGGGCAGCTCTGGAGACTCTCCGGCCAGCCTGGGGGGGGCCATTCCTGCGCCTCGGGCAGGGCCTTCTGGACCTGTCACCATGCTCTGAGTGTCACCTCCCAGGCTCCGGCATCCTGCCTGCGGCTTGGGGGCTCTGCTGGCATCACCTGCAGCCAGCTGCCGAGGCCCAGGCCCACTTGAGTCAGCAGAACCCGCCCCGCCTCGGGCGGGTCAAAGTAACCTTCCTTTTCCAGCACTTCAGGAGTTTTCCGCCTTCTAGGGGAAAAACAAACCCAAATGAAAAAAAATACCCATAAAAAAATGAGAATTGCAACATCTGCAGCCCTGTAGGATGTGGTTTTCTTGAGGTCTGGTCACCAACCCTGTTCCGTCGAGGGAGGGCGAGCGTGCAGTGACTCCCCCAAGTATGTGCGCGTTTGAAAAATGTGCATGTGAGGGTGCGTGTGGTGTGTTGGGTGTGTGCTCTGTTATTTGTATGTGGGGGGAGTGTCCGGTGTTGTTGTTGGCGTGTGGAAGTGTTGGGTTTTGTTTGCCAGGGTGTGTGGGAGCATTGGGTATTTATTGTTTGTCGGGGTACACAGGAGTGCCCGGTGTTGCTTGTTGGGGTGTGGAAGTGTTGGGTGTTGTTTGCCAGGGAGTGTGGGAGCATTGGGTATTTATTGTTTGTCGGGGTACACAGGAGTGCTCAGTGTTGCTTGTTGGTGTGTGGAAGTGTTGGGTGTTGTTTACTGGGATGTGCAGGACTGTTGGGTGTTGTTTGTTGGTGTGCAGGAGTGCCCGATGTTCTTCGTTGGGTGCTAGATATTGTTTGCCAGGGTGTGTGGGAGCATTGGGTATTGTTTGTCGGGGTACACAGAAGTGCCTGGTGTTGCTTGTTGGGGTGTGGAAGTGTTGGGTGTTGTTTACTGGGATGTGCAGGACTGTTGGGTGTTGTTTGTTGGTGTGCAGGAGTGCCCGGTGTTCTTCGTTGGGGTGCTGGATATTGTTTGCTGGGGTGTGTGGGAGCACTGGGTATTTATTGTTTGTTGGGGTATACAAGAGTGCCTGGTGTTGCTTGTTGGGGTGTACAGGAGTGTCAGGGTGTGTGAGAACATCGAGGTGTGCTCTGGTGTGTGTGCACACATCTCCACGTGTGTTCTGTACTTCTCTCCATGCCCGGCTCCAGCATCCCCTGTCCATACTTGAGTCACCTCTCCCTCCTGTGCCTCCTCCCCACACCCCCCCCCCGGAGCATAGCGACAGGACGTGGTGTGTGGGTTCTTTGCTGTGAGTCAGATGGGGCTTGGTGTCAGGAGAAGCCACAAGTGGTTCTGGGAGCCAAGGGCAGTAAACTCCTCATGTGTGCCCCCAAGTGCCCCCTTGGGGTCAGGCTCTGCCTGTGCACGGCCTGGCCTGCGGGGCGCCTTCCCCCGGCATGGCGTCCCGCATGGGAGGGGGTGTCTGGAGCCCGCGCTGCCCAGCCGAGTCCTCTGGCCCCGGGTCCAGCGTTGCGGGCGGCGGGTGGGCTGGCTGGCGGGCGGGCGGCCGCGGGCCCCGCGCCTCACGCGCCCCTTCCTCCGCAGCTGAGCTGGAGTTCGTCCAGATCATCGTCATCGTGGTGGTGATGATGGTGCTGGTGGTGGTGATCACCTGCCTGCTGAGCCACTACAAGAGGTCCGCGCACTCCTTCCTCAGCCGCCACGGCCAGGCCCGGAGGGAGGACGGCCTGGCCTCGGTAAGTGCCCGCATCCGCGCCCCGGCTCCCTGGGCAGCCACACACACAGTAAGATGCGCACGGCGTCCTCACAGGGCTGCTTGAAGGAACCCAGATGCGGGGCAGAACGACGGGCTCAGAGACCCACCTGTCCACTACGAGGGCCTCTCCGAGATGCTGGGGACAGGAGGAGACGAGAGCGGGCTGGAGGGAGGGTCGGGATGCACACACTCCACGGTTCTGCAGCCTCTGCTGTGCGCCCGACACTGCCCTGGGCCCTGGGGACAGCAGGCAGCATGCAGGTCTCTGCTGTCCAGGGGCTGACGTTCTAGGAGAGAGACAGGAAGGTGGCCGGTGGTGGCAGTGCCAGGCAGGGGTGCACAATTGCCACGGCCCCAGTGTGGAGCGGCGCCAGCTGGCCTCCGCTCTCGCCTCCCGTCTTCACCGCAGTTGCTGGGGCTGAGAGGGGACAGGACTGCAGGGAGGAAGTCAGGGAGGCGATGGCGGGACAGGTGTTCTAGGGACACTCAGAGGTCGGGAGGGACAGGCAGCTAGTATTTGACTCTGTGCCCAACAGGGCAAGAGTGGTGCAGCTGTGACCCAGACAGTCCTACCCTCGTGCCAGTGCCCTGCCAGCATCTGGGCTGTGCGGTCACAGCGCCCTGGGGAGGCCATGGAGGCAGCAGAGCACCAGGAGAGGCCCTTCAGGGGGCCCGAGTCTCATCACAGCTCCCCAGCCCAGCTGCGCACCCTGGGCAGTCCCGGTGCAAGAGCTGGGCCAGGCCCCTGGCCTGCGGATGACGGCGGCCCCATTCCAGAGGGCCCGGGGCCTGCGCAGTGAGGGCTCCGTCCTCGCTGGCTGAAAGCACTTTGTCATTCATTGCTTTACTCAGATATCTACTGAGCATGCTCTGTGTGCCTAGGACCCCCCAGCATGGGGACAGGGCGGGCACCAGTCCCACGGGGCTGCTGGTGATGGTCAGTGCAGACAGGAGCCATGCACAGAGAAGGAGGCTGAGGGGGCTTCGGCTGAGAATCCCACGCCCAGGCCAGTTCCTCAGGATGAAGATGGGCTGCGGGGAGAGGAAGAAGGACAGTGGGGTTCCCAGCATGCTGGGGTCTGGCATACTCAGACTCAGGGAGAAGGACAGAGCACAGAGGGGTTCCCCGCATGCTGGGGTCCCACATACTCAGACTCAGCCAACCTCAGATCAGAAATACCTGAAAGAAAAGCGAGTGTCCCTTCTGAACCCATCCAGACATCTCTCCTCCTCCTTTGCATCGGATTGAGTATTAAGTCATCCAGATGGCAATTTAAAGGATACGGGAGGATGTACCTAGGTTTGGTGCAAATACTACTCCATTTTATATAAGGGACTTGAGCATCCACTGATTTCGGGGTTCTGGGGGTCCTGGAACTCAGTCCTCTGCAGTGACTAAGGGGCCGCTACTCTGCACTGGGGGGTCCTCGCTCTTCATCATAGTCCTGTATTTTGATATTAGAACTGTGAGCGTCACTGGGCAGTCTAGAAACCCCAACAGTAGTCCCTCCAGACCACAAAGCCAGGGCCTGGGTGGGCAGCTCCCAGCGGGTGGGAGCACCCCGCTCCCTCTGGGGCTCTGTCCTGCTGTCGGGTGTCTTCTCCACAGGGGGGCAGGCTTAGCGCTGAGCGATTTCTGTCTCTGCCCGGGATGCAGAAGTCAGGAGGCGGCGGGAAAGCAGCTGTCTGGACAGGCTGGGAGCCGCTGGGAGGAGGCGTCCTGTGGTACCTCCTGGCCGTGGCCTGTCCCAAGCTGGTGCTTACCAGGTGCAGGGGGAAGTGTGGCAGTTCAGGAAGCGCCAGGCGGGGCTCCCCAGTTCTTGGAGACGCCTGGGGCTGGCGCTGGCACCCGGAGTCTGAGGGCTGAGCCAAGTCAGTGGTGTTGGCTGCGGCTCGAGCCAGCAGGACCGTCCCTGGCAGGTTTGGACATCTCTGCTCGCGTCAGGCCCAGCCTCGGTGCGTCACCAGGTCGTCAGGGCAAAAGCTTTAGCCCCAGCACCTCTGGCAGGGACACCGGGCACCCCCGACCTGAGCCCGGCTCGCATCCGGAGGGCAGGCTGTGAGCCTACTCTGGAGGAATCGCCGCCTCGGAGCCCGGGGCTCACCTGGTGTGTTTGCTGTTGCGGTCGCCCCAGCGACCGGCGCTGCCGTCCGCGTAGCCGGCGTTCTCCGCGCTGCCTCTGCGGTGGCGGCTTACAGGGCTCGCCCGCTTTACAGAGGAGAAACGGGCTCCGGGGTGGAACGTGGGCCTGAGGCCGCACAGCTGGCCGTGTGAAGAGCCACAGCCCACGTTGGGAGGACGAAGTTGGCTGAGCACGTGGGAGACACAGGCCGAGGCTCTGGGTGGGGACGAGTTTCTGCTATGGAGGGGGACAGCCCCATGGCAGCACCCGGGACAGGCAGGACTCAGCCATTGCTTCCCACACACCTGGGGCTAGGAGTCTCCCCACTCTGTCTGCTTGTCTCTGTACCCCCGCCCCCCGGGAAGCCTGGCTGGGTAAACAGGGAGCCCCTTAGGCCCGAAGGAGAAGGTGGCAGTGCCCTGGGGACCCCTACCAGACAGTGGGACCAAGGAATTTCTGAGCCCTGCCGCCTCCCAGAGAGACCCAAACACAGCTGCTTTCTGCCTAGGGCTGGGCCCGCATCCCTCCTGCCCCCCGGACCTTGCTCCTGGTGTGGCTTCCAGCTGTGACCCCTTTTCAGGGTGACCCTGGGAGCCCCCTCCTGCTGTGTGACACTGGGCAGGTCGCTGCCCTCTCTGATACACCATCTCTGCCCATAGCTGTGTGTTTATGTGTCTCACTCGCTCTGCCGGAGCTGTGGCTATAATAGCAGGGGCTACCCTGTCCCCAGTGTCCTGCATCCAGATGGTATACAGTAGGCACTCAGGTTGCTGCATGCGTGCATAGGTAGCTAAGTGGGACCCAAGGGATGGGAGGGAGACACCTAGCCCAGAGTTTGGCACAGAAGCGGCCCCATGTCCACATTTGTTGGTGGTGATGTTAGAGTGTCCACAGGGACACTGGGACTGAAAGTCAGGAGGGAGGTGGGCATGCAGTGGGGCGTCCGGTGCAAAGGCCCTGTGGTGCCTTGAGTGTTGAGACATGGCGTAGCTGGTCTGTGAAGCCTGTGAGGGTGCGGTGGTGGCTCTAGCACCTCTGGGCATTCCTCAAGGCTGCACGCCTTCCAGGCAGTTTTTAATGTTCAAGTTGTTAAATTCTTCAGCAACTCCGTGAGGCCAGCGCTGTAATTAGCCACACTGTCAGATGCAAAACGTGCGGCACTGAAGTCGGGTAGCTTGTGCGAGGTCACCCAGTGAGCCAGCGGGCAGGAAGGGCGACCACGCCGGCCTCTTTCCCAGCCAGTCAAGGGCTGATTCTGAGGTCCACAGAAAGCTGCTACGGCAGGGTGGAGGGCACAAGTCAGAGGTGCATCTTGGGAAGCAGGAGGCTGACGGGCAGCAGAGAGCGCGGAGAGGGGTCGGTGGAGCCCAGTGTGCTCTTGGTCTGGAGAAACAACCAGGGCAGGGCCGGGACGTGGGGGATGGGAGAAGTGAGCCCAGGGTCTCAGAGTGGAAGCCGGGTGGACCTTCGCCCTCTACCTGCCCTACTGACCCTGCTCTCCACCTACAGGAAGGATGCCTCTGGCCCTCGGAGAGTACGGTGTCGGGTGGCGGGATCCCAGAGGTGAGACCAGCCCGAGGGTGCAGACTCTTCCTCCAGGGACCCCTCTGCTGGGATGCTTGCTTGGGATCACACACCCCCTTCCCCAAGGGAGTGTCCCAGGGATCTGCAGAGAAAACACAAAGGCTGCCCCTGTTCCCGGGAGGGCGGTGGGCCCCAGCGCAGACCCCATCTTGTCCCAGCTCCAGCCACCCTGCTCTCCGCCCCGGGAAGAGCTTGGACAGCCAAACACCTGCCCCAGGCTGTGCCTCTGGGTCCCCCCACCCATCAGAGACTGCGGCCTCCCTCACTCTGCTCTGCTCCCTCCAGCCGCAGGTCTACGCCCCGCCTCGCGCCGCCGACCGCCTGGCCGTGCCCCCCTTCAGCCAGCGGGACCGCTTCCATCGCTTCCAGCCCACGTACCCCTACCTGCAGCACGAGATCGACCTGCCCCCCACCATCTCGCTGTCCGACGGGGAGGAGCCCCCGCCCTACCAGGGCCCCTGCACCCTCCAGCTGCGGGACCCTGAGCAGCAGCTGGAACTGAACCGGGAATCGGTGCGCGCGCCCCCCAACAGAACCGTGTTCGACAGTGACCTGATGGACAGCGCCATGCTGGGCGGTCCCTGCCCCCCCAGCAGTAACTCGGGCATCAGCGCCACCTGCTACGGCAGCGGTGGGCGCATGGAGGGGCCGCCCCCCACCTACAGCGAGGTCATCGGCCACTACCCCGGGCCCACTTTCCATCACCAGCAGAACAACGGGCCGCCTTCCCTGCTAGAGGGGACCCGGCTCCATCACTCACACATCACCCCCGTGGAGAGCAAAGAGAAGGAGAAGCAGAAAGGAAACCCACTCTAGGAGCCCCGGGGGCCATGCCGGGGCAGCTGTAGGTAAAAAGCAAAACATTCTGCACTTCTTAAAAGAGAAGAGAGAGGAGGGCAGGGAGACACACAGAAAACACAGCGTGTCCCCCTCCGTGTATAAATATTTACATGTTATGTCTGGTCTGAATGCACAAGCTCAGAAAGCTTGCAAAAAAAAAAAAAACAAAAACAAGACAAAAAAAACACCCATGTTTCTTTGTCGAGCTGTGTCTTCAAAAGAGAAAAAAAAGCGAATTCTACAATACTCTTCTTTTTCTTTGTTTCCAGTTGAGCTGCGTGCGTGAATGCTTAACTTTTCTTTTGTTTATGATTTCACTTAACTTTAAAAACATATTTGCACAAAACCTTTGTTTAAAGATCTGCAATATTATATATATATATAAATATATATAAAATAAGAGAAACTGTATGTGCGAGGGCAGGAGTATTTTTGTATTAGAAGAGGCCTATTAAAAAAAAAGTTGTTTTCTGAACTAGAAGAGGAAAAAAAAGGCAACTTTTGAGTGCCAACGCAGAAAGTGTGTATTACCTTGTAAAGAAAAAAAAATACAAAGCAGGGGTTTAGAGTTATTTATATAAATGTCGAGATTTTGCACTATTTTTTAATATAAATATGTCAGTGCGTGTTGGATGGAAACTTCTATCGTGTCTGTTGAGATGTGGAGGAGGAAAGGTCAGAGTTTCGGGGTGCTGTCAGGCAGGGGGCGTCCCCGGGGGGGGTCTGTAGTGGTCCATGGCGGGCTTCCCAGGGCCGCTCCCCTGCAAAGCCAGCACCTCTGTCCAGCGAAGGGCGGTGACCACGTTACACATTCCCTACCGAAGGAGAGACCCTTTTTCCCCCTGGGCCAGAGTAACCTTTGGATCACAGACGAGTCAGGAAGGTCCCCACAGAGGCACCAGGTTTCTAGGTGGGGTTTGCCTTTCCCCAAATGAAAATAAACTGTTACCGAAGGAATCTTAGTTTTTATTCCTCTTTTTTAAACTACGAAGGTCCCTGTGGGGAGGGGCTAGGTGCTCCCAGCCAGCGGTGCCCCCCCCGTACCTGCCAGAGGGGTGAGGGGCGGGTGGCTTGTGCTTACAGAACGTTGCTGGGTTTCAGCGGGCTCCTGAGCTTGTCCAGGTCCCTGCGGTGCACTGGCCTATAGGACAGGCCCGAAGGATTCGCCATCTGACCTCATCCTCGTCCGTTTCCCTTTAAGTATTGATTTCCATTGAAGAGGCCAATAGACAGATGAAAAGATGACCAGCCTGGGTCACGGCGGGGGAAGCAGGCGACCCACGCAAACCCTGCTTCGGGCTCTAGAAGAATCCCTCACTTTCCTTCCCATGGTCTCGCTCCCTCCCCCAGGCGTTGCTGCTGTTGATCTGTTTCCCTGTGCATCTGGGTCATGGGGCGGGGACCCCTGGGTGGCGGCAAGCAGGTGAGGCGAGAGAGGGCACCTGTAAACAGGGATGACGGGTGGGGTCCCTGGGGGCCTAGCAGGGTGGAAGCTGGAGCTCCAGGTCTTCCTGCTCCACTCTGGACTTGCTAGTAGTTCACAGAGTGACCCCACGCGCAGGACAAGCAGGCTCCCGCCACCATGCGCTCCCATCCCCGGAGATGTCCTCATTTTCAGCAGAATGCTGGCCAGTAGACTGCAGGAAAGACAGGCCTAAGAGGCAGTAAGTGTTGTGCAAAAGCAACTTGTTTATTACTTGAAAACCCCAAACCTGAAAATAGCTTCGCTGATCACACTGCCGGGCTTCTGCTCAGACCTGTATCTTAAGAGCGCGGTGACCAGCGGGACCCGGAGCCCTGGGCGCTTTGCGGAGCCCCCGATGGCGAGTCCCCATACCTCACGCTAGCAGAACCTGCCTCTCCGCGGGCTTCGGCCTAAGATCTACTTCTCTCTTCCAGAGGAATCTTCTCAAAGGCCATGCAGAGAAATCAGTGTAGTTTGTTTGTCCTGAAAGGTAACAGGGACGCACGCCGAGGTTTCCAGCCTATCTTTCCTGTCTGTGAAGCATGTGTCTGGTGCCTTACGAAGAAGCGGTCACCCTCTTGCCTCGGGCCGGGGACGGTGCTCCTGTCCCCACCCTAGGTCCTCAAAGGGCTCCTGTACCTATTTTAAACACCCCGCCACCCTCCAGAGCCCTCAGCCCTCTGTGGTGGGTGCGCCCCTCCTATCCCTGCAGCCTTCTTTGTCAAGCACATAACTCCCATCTGGGTTGAAAGCCTAGGACACTGGGCCCCACTTGTTCCTGTGGCATTAGCCGAAAGCCCGGCGAAGGGTCCCGCTGTCCTCTTAAGACAAATCGCTTGAATCTTGTTGCTTCGTGGTTTGGTCTATATTTGCCCCAGTGAGGACAAGGGAGGAGGGGAGAGAGCCACTTGATTGATGTCAGCTGGCTGCAGGACAGAGCCCACCCCTCTGATGACACCCCGGTATTGAGCCCAGTGTCCCTGGGCTTCACGCCCCATGGCTGACAGCTACAGATGTTCAAGGGGAAGGTGCTAGTCAGAGGCAGCCCGCGCCCCCAGACACCACTGCTGGAGCTAAGCTCCGGGCGTCTCTGCTGGGCTCCACAGCTCCGGGGAGCACTCTTCCCTCCAGATGTGGGTGTCTTGGCATTATCTTGAAAGCACCCCTCGGGAGCCCCCTTTGCAGCAGGAAGTTCGGTGGGTCCTGGCAGGTGGCTGGTTGGAGGGGGACCAGGTTGGTTCAGGGGTGCTGCTTCATCCCGGGGTCAGAGGTGACCACAGAGCTCGGCTTTCTCCACCTTCCTGGGGTTTCCTTGCTCATCCATCCCCATGTCTCCTCCAGAGACAAATCGCGTCCCCTGCAAAGCCCAGGTCCACAGGGACGGACTTAGCAAATTGCACTAAGAGCCACCTATCTTCTCAAAAGCCCGGTGTTTTTGCAAAAAAAAAAAAAGTTTAAAATGACCCCTTTCCCCACGTGTAGCACAAACCAGGGCAGGGCCAGGACCGGATCCGCCCGCTGTCCTTGTTGGGGGTCATCCCTGTGCATTGTATGTTTCGGATCGTTTTTTTTCTGTGTGCAACACAGCTTCCAGAACCCTAGACCATCCCAATGATAAGCAAAGGAAATGTGTTTTGTTTTGTATTTGTTCTGTTTTCTGGAAACTGCGCTTGAAATGTTGCCGCGCCCTGGAGCTCGGAAGGCCGCGTCCCCCCCGCTCGCCCGCCTGACCCCGTGACCGTCCCGCCGCCACACTTGCACGGCGCCCTCCCGGCGTTGGACCGCTCTCCTCTGCAGCCCGCTCCCCAAGTTCCGTTCCAGTTAAACTTCTGGGGGCTCCCCGCGCTCGCCAGGTGCAGCGCCCATGTTGCTGCACGGCGGACTCTGCATCCTGGCGCCCTTCCGAGGCCGGAAGACTGCTCGTTGTGTATCTGTAATCATTAGTGGCAATGAGGATACTCAGAAAAGCTGCAATACTTAATACAATAAATTTTACAATTCTTTCGAATGAGGCCTTTCCTTTCTGTGTGCCACCCTTCCCCCCACCACGCCGCCCTCTGCCACAGGGACCCCAGGATGCATCCGTGGGGAGGGAGAGATAACCTCGGAGCTGCTGTGTCATCTTAAACAATTGGCTCGACCTCTCTGTTTCAGCTCAGGAAGCCCAGCGAAAGCCCGCAGGTCAGCAGGCAGTTCCCATCCAAGGCGCAGCCACCGAGGCTAAAAGAGGCTCCAAAACATCGTCCACTTGGCCTCCCTCTTGGGAAATCGTTATTCACCAACACATGACAGAGGTTCTGATAAGGTCTGCAGGAAAGAAACTGTCTTAGGTGGGGTTCTCCCAGAAGTCAGCCCCAAGACGGGGATGTTTTAAGGGGTCCCTGAGGGGGAAAGGGAAGCCCCCTACTCCCCTGGCAGGGCCGATGCAGTTGCTGCGAGAAGCCCAGCATGAGATTAGAGCCACGTGCACTGTTTTAGGACCATCAGGTGCTGGGTCACAGAACGTGACAAGCAGAAAGGACTTGGGTGCCCTATTGGGGTGCTCCGGCGGATGCTGCTTGCTCCGTAGTCCCGCCACGGATAGTTGCTGCTGTAAGCGGCTCCCTAAGAACTATTCCGTGGTTCCTGCCACGGAAGGTCACTGCACCAGGCAGCTTCCTGATCAGTAGTCTTCTCGCACAATACCGACACAGTCTGATATCATAATTTGCAGAGAATTTAATAATTGGGGGGTTCGGGGAGGAGATCCAAGATGACAAATTCTCCTGCCTTATGTAGTCAAGGCCTTTCTTATATAGAGGTTCAAACAAAGCAAACTAGAAGAAGATCACAAGTTAAGAGCAGGGAGTGGCAAGGTGAATGTTTCAGGGAGAATAGGAGGTCATCAAAGTACAACTTTCTGTCCCATCCGGTCCAAGGAAGCTTGTCTGTGAGCGATTTCCACTTAGCATGTACTGTGTACATGGTCCAAAATGGTGACCTCATTGCGTGGGCTAAGATGGCCCCAACAGTGCCCTTTGGAGCCTGTCTGGTGAGCAGGCATTGTGCCCTCACTAGGTGCCAGTGCCAAGGACGCAGGGTGACCAAAGACACATCCTTGCCTCCGCTGCCGCAGGCCAGTGTTGGCCACTGGTGGCAGAACCTCCCCCTTCCCCAGGAGCTCCTCGAAGGCCTGGTGTTAAGATGGGTGGCAGATGGTGGTGGCCTGGGGTCCCCTTCCTAGGCCCGGGAACCTCCTCCCATCAAACCTCTGCTCTTCCCGGCCAGGAGGCACCTGGAGGCCAACAGGCTGCCCAGCCTGCCCCTCCCTGTCCTACGGCACCGGGAGCAATAGGGGGATTTCCTGAGCTGGTCCTAATGGGGGCCACTGTCCACCAGATCCTTGTCCACCTAATGCTCCCCCTGGGCCACCCCTCCTTGCTCTAATCCCCCCTCAACTCTCTACCACTGGGCCGGGCCAGGTTTCCTCACTGGGTAGCCACCTGTGCCTCCTGGATGACATTCCTGGGGCACCCACAAATCTAGTGGGGCTCCGAACCCCCGTGGCTCCCCTGGAGGCCCTGCAGAGCCACTCCGATGTCTCCTCTGCTCCCCGATGCTCCAGAGGGCAGCCGTGGTGCACCCCCTGCTTTTTCTCACCCTGGTCTATCGCCGCTGTCCCTGACCCCTAGGATCCCCTTCTCTCAGCCCCTTCACTGTCCTGACCTTCCTTCAACATCAGGACCCAGTTCCGACCCTGGCCTCCTCCAGGAAGCCTTCTGGGATGCCCCACACCTGTCTCTGCCACCTCTGCTGACAGTCACGGCATTGCCTGTGGCATCCACAGTGGAACCCAGGGCACTGGGCACTTGAGGTCAGGGCTGACCTCATATCCATGGTCCACAGGGGACAAACACCTGCTCCCAGGAGCACAGAGGTTCGCAGGCATCTCATGTCACCAGCTTTTAAGAGTCAGATGCCCCATCTTGTCATTTCACACTGTCCCCACCCAACTTCCTTAAAACCTTCTAGGAGACAGACGGGTAGACAGATGTGCGATGTCCGGCTGTCCTGCTGAGGGTCGAAAGAGCCCTAGGAGGACACGGCGAGGAGCGGGCCCAGCAGCGAGCTCCACCCTTGAGCAGGTAGGCTTTGGAGCCTGAGGAGACGCGTTACCTCCACAGTGTGTGGCCCCTGCCAGCCCTGGCTGTTTCTATCTGGCCCCCCAGACCAGGGGCCAGCAAACTGCAGCCCAGGCACCAAATCGCAGCTGCCCACCCGCTTTTGTAAGTAAAGTTTTATTGGCACACAATCACACCATTTAGTTACATAGTATTTATAGCCGCCTTGGTGTTACCATAGCACAGTAGTTGGGACAGACACCATGTGGTCCAGAAAGCCTGAAGCTATGTGACCCTTTGCAGAAATGCTTTTTTTTTTTTTTTTTCGGTACTGGGG
>PVJS01007947.1:0-29361 GCA_004027185.1 Glis glis
GGGGCATTCTACCTCTGAGCTACACCACCAGCCCTATTTTTTATTCTTTATTTTTATTTATTTATTTATTTATTTATTTATTTATTTATTTATTTTTACGGTACTGGGGATTGAACCCAGGGGCGTTCTACCTCCGCGCTACACCCCTGGCCCTATTTTTTTATACTTTATTTTGAAACCGGGTCTCATGAAGTTGCGGAGGGCCTCATTAGGTAGAGAGAGAGAGAGACAGGGAGAGAGAGAGAGAGAGAGAGAGAGAGCGAGCGAGCTGAGGCTGGCCGCAAACCTGGATCCTCCGATCTCCACCTCCCAAAGTACTGGGATTACAAGCGTGTGCCACCACGCCCGGCCCTTATTCTTTATTTTGAAACAGGGTCTCACTAAGTTGCGGAGGGCCTCACTAAGTAGCTGAGGCTAGTCACGGACATGGATCCTCCGGTCTCAGCCTCCCAAAATACTGGGATTACAAGCATGCGCCACCACGCCCGGCTTCATCATTTTGTATTGTTTTGAAACAATGGCTCACTAGGTTGCTGAGAGTCTCCCTAAGTTGCTGAGGCTGGTCTTAAACCTGTGATCCTCCGTTGTCAGTCTCCCAAGTACTGGGATTACAAACATGTACCACCATACCTGGCTTGAATTGAGCTTTGACGGATGGCTTGAAGTATGTATGTGATAAATAAAACCTTCAAAGAATAAAGGCATTACATAGAAAGTAAATATTTTCTGTCCCCCTTGCTCGTCAATTCCTTATCCTTATTCCCTCAAACTCTTACTTTTTTCTTCAGTGTCCCTCTAGCAGTGATTTATGACTGCTAGAGGAACACACAAGAAAAAAGAAAACGACTCATCCGTCCACCATGTAAAGGCACCAGCAGGATGGTCCAGCGCTACCTGCCCCTTCCCACGGCCCGCTGTGGCCGTGGCTGCCGATGGAGAGGGTGGGCACTGTTAGACCCGTGGCCTGAGAATATATGTGGGACCTGCACGCAGCTGCAGAGGTGTCGCCAAGAACTCAGATTCCCGGGTCGTGTGGGGAGCTTCGACAGGAGCACGAGGGAGGCGGTCTTGCCCAGTGGCTAGGCACCTGGTCTTTGCATTTGGAAGACTGGGGTCAAAGACCAGTTTCAGCTCTCTCTAGCTGTGTGACCCGGGACAAGCTTCTTGACCTCTCTGAGTTTGTTTCCCATTTCTCAAATGGAGCTAATGCTACCTCCCTTTGGCTCCTCCCTTAGGCAGTGAAGTCTCTGACTACGCACAGAGGCACCTGTGAACATGAACATCCGCCCCTGTTTCTGCTGCTGCTGTTGAGTGACCGATGGACGGGGTGGGGGCAGCTGAGCCCTGCAGGGGGGGCGGGTGCATGTTGGGTGGTTCAGGAGCGATATTTGGAAGGAGAAGGGCCGACTGATCGATCTGAAGCTCAAAATAGCCTGGAAGTGCAAGAACAACAATAAATAAATGGGTTCCAAATGCTTTTAAATCTTGGCATGTCCGGGTCTTGGCTCAGCCGGGCCAGACGTCTTCATCGGCGCTCACTGCCTAGGCCGGCGGCACACGCCTCCCCTGGCTGCGGCCCAAGGCTGCTTTCAGGAAAATCAGATCTAGAAACTTTTGGATCTCTGGTGCCAGACCTGTGGGTCATAGACATGGGTTTAGGACCAGGCAGCATTGGGGTCTGTTCCGTGCAGAGGGAACCTAGAGGACGAGGCAGGAGGGAGTCCCGGCCCTGGAGGATGAGTGGGTGAGTGGGGGCCAGAGAGTAGATGGGTTCCAGGTCATCCACTCTCCAAATATTTATTGAACACTTATTATATGCCAGGCGCCAGGGATACAGTAGTGGGCATTAGTAAAATACTCCTGCAAGTAAATGTTTAATTACCCTCTGTGTAAGCTCCGGAAGGTTCCAGACCTCCAGAAGGCTTGTGAGAGGGTATCTGCAGGCCTCAGGAAAGCTTCCCTGAGGGAGTAATGATGGATGAAGAGGAGAGAGCTAGGCCGAGTGTGTCTGTGAGGGGGGGAATAGCAGGTACAAAGGCCCAAGGGAAACAGAAAACACTCCGCGCTGAGAGTTGAGGCAGGGGCTGGTGCTACCATGAGACGATGCGGGTTAGGCAGGAGCCAGGCGCTACAGGCCTTACAGGCACAGAGAGGTTTCTGTCTTCACCTGGGAGGAACAGGAGGGGCCGGTGCATCAGACCTGCATCTTGGGAAGGTGGCTGTGGCCGCTGTGTCCAGAAGCCTGGAAGGGCCTCTGTCGGGGTAGGGGGCTTTGTTAGCCTCGAGGTGTGAGTTGGGGGTGGTGTGGAATTTAAGGGTTCACTCAGTGATTGGGTGGTGAAGAAGCTGCAGGAAGGCCCAGCAGCCCAGAGAGGCTGCAGCTGTTCCAGCAATTGCTGTAGGACTCACGGATGGCTGCTGTCTTTTTATTTTTTTCTTCTTTTTGGCGGTACTGGGATTGAACCCAGGGGCATTCTACCTCCGAGCTACACCCCCGGCCCTATTTTTTATTCTTTATTTTGAAACCGGGTCTCGCTAAGTTGCGGAGGGCCTCACTAAGTAACTGAAGCTGGCCGCGAACCCGGATCCTCCGGTCTCAGCCTCCCAAGTACTGGGATTACAAGCGTGCGCCACTGTCTTTTGAGCACTTACATTTGCACCAGATGCCGTGCAAAGCTCTTCTCATTGAATCTTCATTAGAATCCTTCATTAGGATAGGTGGGGCTATTCTTATGCTCCGTTCTACTGAACCCAGAGAGGTTTAGTCATCTGGCCAGGATTACACAGCTCGGCCCCCGCTGTCTACCTCCTCTGCTTGACGGTGCTCTGAATGAGTGTTCCGCAGTCGAGTCTGACCCTTCCGAGGGTGAGGCCCGCTGCCCAGCTTCTGTCTGGTTGCTCCAGTGACCCTCAGTGTCATGTCTACCCTGGCCACAGATCCTGTTCAGAGCTGGGCTGGAAAGGCATGACCTGAGGGGACACAGCTGTGTGGACCTCGCTCCTCCGTCCCTCCTGGCCTGCTGGCTTCTGGCAGCTCCTGACTTAGCACGTGAGCTGAACCGGCTGTGTCTCTGCGTTTCACATGTCATCCGCCTCCTGGGATTCGGAGGGTCGCTGCTGCTTGTTTTATTTTTCTTCTTGACTTCCTCCCCTCTGCTCCCACCCCGTCCCCATCTGTTGCTGCCCCGTGAGGTCCTTCCTCACCTCCCACATGTGCAGGCAAGACTTGAGATAGAAGCAGAAGCCCCCTTCCTCTGGCCCCTTGGGAAGGAAAGGAGCGAGCAGTCTGAGCCTGGGCCATCGGCCTCAGAGTCCAGGAGGCTGCAGTGCAAGCCAGCGCACATGCACCCGCTCTCCTCGGCAGGTGGGGACGGCAGGCCGGGGGGATCCAGGCTGCACCAGTGTCACATGCAAAGAGCTCACTCCTGATTTTAAAATCTCTGCCTCCCCAACTTGAATGTGTGTCTGACCAGGTGTGGTGGCTCCCGCCTGTAGTCCCAGTACTTGGGAGGCTGAGACAGGAGGATCACAGCTTTGAGGCCTGCAACAACTTAGTGAGACTCTGTTTCCTTTTTTCTTTCTTTCCTTCCTTTTTTTTTTTTTTTTGTGTGTGTGTGTGTGTTACTGGGGATTGAATCCAGGACCCAGAGAAGTAGAGGGACCCAGTTGGAGACGTGGTGTTTCATACCTGTAGTCCCAATACTTGGGAGGCGGAGGCAGGAAGGTTGCAAGTTTGAGGCCAGCAACTTAGCAACTTAACTTGGCCATGTGACTGTAGGCAAATCACTTTCCCTCTCCGGATTTTCTGAGCCCCGAGACCCCAACCCCAGCGTGGCAGGAGAAGAGAATCCTAGTAGGGCAAGAACGTGGGTTCAGGTGGAACCTGTCTGCGGGCTGGCAGGGCCCGTCGCTCCTCTGTGTCTTTGAGGGCCCCTCACTTCCTGCCAGGCCTGGGTGATCATCAAGCATTGCCGGATGGGTCCCGGTCTTAATCCAGGTGCCTTCCTTCCTCCATTGGCACCGTCAGGAGCCCTGGTGGGGGGGTGCAAGGCAACAGCACCCCCACCCTGGACACCTCCTTCTTACTTAAGAAGGCAATGAGCCTGGTGTAGTGGCGCGTGCCTGTAATCCCAGTACTTGGGAGGCTGAGACAGGAGGTTCACAGGTTTGAGGACAGCCTCAGCAAGTAGTGAGACGCTCATCAACCTAGAGAGACCCTGTTTCAAAATAAATAGAAAATAGGGCTGGGGGTGTAGCTCGAGGTAGAATGCCCCTGGGATCAATCCCCAGTAACACACACACACACACACACACACACACACACACACACACACACATACACAGAGGCAGTAGACACCAGCGGGTCACTTGACACAACTCACACAACTCACACAGCATGTCCAGCTCTGCACCCTGCAGAGGCGGGTCCCCCTGTGACTGGAAGGCCAGCTGATGCCCAGGGCCTCCGCGCCCTGCTCGGCCAGCCTCCCTGGCCTCTGGCCCTCCGTCACTGGCCACGTGACCCAGAGGGCCTGCTGGGGCCAAAGGGAATCTCTTTCCCACCAGCTCTCTCTGGGAGCCTGCAGGTCTGGGTTTCTCATCATCCGCTGCACTGGAAGAGGAAAGGCAGGAGTTTCCGTGGGGAGTTACGGGAGCAAGCCAGGGGGAGCGTGGGTGTCAGCACTGGGGGCCAAGATGCCCACACTGGCCTGGTAGCGGGGTGCTCCCCTCAGCCCCACAAAGGCTTAGTGCCACCTGCTCTGCCAGGCCCTGATGCGGGTGCTGGGATCAGCTGAGGGCACGCTGGGCCCTCCCTTCCCCTCTCTGTACCCCGGAAAGGCAACAGCCGGGCCCTGGGACGGGCCCTGGGTCGTGCTGTGGCTGAAACGTGGTGATAGGGGCCATGGTGAGGGGGAAGGGGGAAGCTGGGCGGTGGGAAGGCCTCCCTCACTGGGACCAGGTGGCTTGGGACCTGGAGGGGAGCCCCAGGTGGAGGAGAGCAGAGGGCCATATTTGTGGGGGGCTCCTGGGCCTGCAGTATGTGGAGGGCGGGAGAGTCCAGAGCTGGTGGGACAGCGGGCAGGGGAAGACGACGGAGTTATGTCATCAGGGGAGGGTTTTCACAGGAGAGCCAGGGACTGAGTGACGGCCCAGTCTCAGGGCCCCCCGTTCTGCCTCGCTCGCTGGGATGGGGGAAATGCCCCTGCCCCCACCCTCCCTTGGTGTACCTCCTCCATGTGGCCTGGGCTTCGAGAAGCTGGGAAGACCTCACGGGTACCAGTAGGCTCTGAGAACTTCGTGCCCTCCCTGCTATCTCAAAGTCTATTAATAAACTGGCACTGGGCGAGGATACGAACTTTCCCGCAGTGCCTTTAACAGCTGTGGTCAACCCGCGCTGGGGTGGCAGCGCATTTGGAGTTTATGTTTAGATTCATATTCTAGCTCCTCAAAGCCACATCACCCGCCTGCCCCCACCAGAGCTTCTCCATCTGTAAAATGGGGGAGCAACTACTTTGCGGGGCTCCTCTGTGCCACGCAGATGCTCTGAGTGGTGAAAACCGTGTGTTCCGGGAGTGGTTGCTTAGTCTGGGGTTTGGGTCAAATTAACCTCATAAAGTCCTTAAATTGCCCAAGAAATAGTACGTATGAATAATAGGTATGTGTGTGTGACTATATGCAAATATAGAATTCGAATGCAAAATAAGTCACCCTATTTCTCATGTGTAAGGAAGAAATAGAAATTTGGCTCTTCCTGTATTTATTTTTTGCCAGGCACAGAATGTTGACTTCACGGAGGTTAAATAGGCATGTGATGGGTTGCCACTGTATGGCTCTTGGATAATAAAAATGGAAAACCTAATTAACTCCCTCATAATCCCTTGCTCTTCAAAGCCCAGGGCCTCAGTGGGGCTGTGGGGGTGGAGGCGACCAGGCAGGGGGTTCCCCAGGGAGCCCAGCGTGGGAACCTCAGGGTGAGATGGGCTGTGGATTCCCTGCAGCTCCTGTGCTGTGCAGCAGGGGACGGTGGTGGCCAGCGCTGCCCAGTCACCTCTCCCTGGGTAGGTTGGCTGGTGTGTTGGCTGAGAGGCCCAGGCTGGTGTGGGCCCCAGCCCACCGCAGAGGGACGCTCCTCGGCTTCCTGCTGTCCCTCCACCCACCTGAGGTCCCCCCAGGAACCCGTCACCCCAAGGCTGCCCATCCCCTGCAGGCGGGCATGCTTCCCTGGCTCGCGCCCAGGTAGCCCTGGATTGAGATGTGAGCACTCCCCTCGCCTGCTGGCCTGTTGTTGCATTGCGCATGACATTTCTGCAAATGCTACAGCGGGGCTGCCTGACCTTCACGATCCTGCCAAGACCCCCTTTCCGCCTCTTTCTGTGTTATTTATAACAGTGTTAACAGGCAAAAGGGCTTTTCAGCCAGCCCTGGCCCAGCTTCCTCAATCTCTCTCCTGCCGCTCAGAGCAGAAGACACATAAACAGAACCAGATTGTTTTAGGTCTCCGAGTCTTTTAACATTTGTTTTATTGTGGTAAATTATACATAGGGTATGGCAGCACATGCTTGTAATCCTAGTATTTGGGAGGCTGAGACTGGAGGATCACAGGTTGGAGGACAGTCTCCGCAACCTAGTTTTGTTTTTTTTTTTGCAGTACTGGGGGTTGAACCCAGGGGCATTCAACCTCCGAGCTACACCCCCAGCCCTATTTTTTTCTTTATTTTGACACAGGGTCTCATTAAGTTGTGGAAGGCCTCACTAAGTAGCTGAGGCTGGCTGCGAACCGGGATCCTCCTGTCTCAGCCTCCCAAGTACTGGGATTACCAGCGTGCACCACCACGCCCAGCTCACAACCTAGTTTCAAATAAAAAAATAGGGCCGGGGGTCTGGCTCAGAGGTAGAATACCCCTGGGTTCAATCCCCAGTACCAAAAATTAAAATGTACATAATATTTACTATTTTTCGGTTATATGAAACACTGGCACCATGCACCCTGCTGTGCAGTCATGGCCAGGCTCCATTTCCAGAATTTTTTCATCGTCCCACACCAGATACTTCGTCAACCGCCTAACCCAGGAGGATGGCCAGCTTCCACCCCTGCCCCCAGGCAGACTCAGATTTTGAGGAAACCTCACAAATTGTGGCAAGGAAGGGAAGTGGCTGGTGGGTTATGATTAGGAGACCCGCAGCGGCCCCTCAGCTGCAGAATGGAGGAAGGTCGAATTCCCAGGCCAGTGGAAACTGCTTTCCTTCTTAATCAGGAAGGGGGTGGAACGTGACAGGATGTCCCGATTTGGGGAGAACCAGGAATCTGCTCTCTCTCCTTAAGCAAACTATTCATTTAGAAATCCTCACTCTTGCTAGGGGTGGTGGCCCAAACTTGTAATCCCAGTACTTGGAAGGCTAAGACTGGAGGATTGCAGGTTCAAGGCCAGCCTCAGCAACTTAGCGAGGCCCTCAGCAACTTAGTGAGACCCTGTTTCAAAGTAAAAAATAAAATAGCTGCTGGGGGTGTAGCTCAGAGGTAGAATGCCTCTGGGTTCAATCCCTAGTGCCAAAAAAAAGAAAAGAAATACTCTTTACATCATAAATAGTCACCTCAAAACCAAATGCTACCCATTCGCTACCTGTTTGAAGGATTTAAGAACACTTTCTCAAGCCAGGCGTGGTGGCTCATGCCTGTAATCCCAGTACTCAGGAGGCTGAGACAGGAGGATCACAGGTTCGAGGACAGCCTCCGCAAGTAGTGAGACTCTCATCAACCTAGCGAGATTCTGTTTCCAAATAAGAAAGAAAATCAGGCTGGGGGTGTAGCTCGAAGTTAGAATGCCTCTGGGTTCAATCCCCAGTACCACAACAAAACAAAACAAAATAAAAACACTTTCTCACCTTTGGACAACACTTTACAGTTTCCCAAAGGCTTTCTTCCCAGAATATCTCCCCTAACAGGGCCCGGACAATGCCCCAGCAAGTAAAGGGTTATTGGCCCTATTGTAGAGGTACAGAGACTGAGGACCCACTGAGTGCCATGACCTAGGATGTAATTCCATTTTAGTCCCCATGCACGAGCAGGAAGTGTCTCTATCCCATTCTACCCAGGCAGAGACTGGGGCGAAGAGAAGGGGATACCAGCTCCAGCACTTAAGTCAAGGGGTGTCCGAAGATCCAGCAGTCAAAATAAATCATGTTTTAATTCAGTGTTGAAAAAAACATAATAATTGATGAGGAAATATGCATGCCGAACAAAATATCAAATTGTGTGTATGTGTGTGTGTGTATGTGTGTGTGTGTGTGTGTGTGTGTGTGTGTGTGTGGTATTGGGAATTGAAACCAGGGGCATTCTATCTCTGAGCTATACCCCCAGCCCTTTTTAAAATTTTTGGTTTTGAAACAGTGTCTCATTAGGTTGCTGAAAGTCTCACTAAGTTGCTGAGGGTGGTCTTGAGCCTGCTCAAAATATCAAAATTTTAAATAAAAGGCAAGAACAACACGAGTGCCATGTATAGCCACACTGGAACCTGGGGCAAAAGGAAAAAGCAGTACTTGACCCTTCTTTTATTTAGGATTTGGAGATTTTGTTAATTATGGATGGATTTATTTTGCATTAATTTCTATTTTAAAAAAATATTGCTGGGTATGGTGGCACACGCCTATAATCCCAGTATGTGGGAGGCTGAGACAGGAGGCTCACGGGTTTGAGACCAGCCTCAGCAATTAAGCAAGACTCTCAGCAACTAGTGAGACCCTGTTTCAAAACAAAATTTTTTTTAAAAAGGGCTGGGGGGGGGTGGCTCAGAGGCTCAGAGGTAGATCACCCCTGGGTTCGATCCAAAGTAACACACACACACATACACACACACACACACACACACACACCAAACTGCATTTAATAATTGATTTTTGGGTACCCAAGGAACCCTATTCGGAGCTCTGGCTCTACCTTCCAGTTCCCCTGTACTACTGTGACAGATGACAGATGCCCCCCAGGTCCTCAGGTCTCCCAAGGCCTCTCCTGAGTGTCCAGAGAGCAGCCGAGGATGGCATTTGATCCACGCAGTCTATTTTTGTGTCTGCCCTTCAGCAACCGATAAAATGTTGCTCTGGGTAGAGCTGATGTGTTGAAATGGTGAGCGTTGATGTCAGGTGGCTTGTGTGATCATATATCTTCATTCCTGACCTCACAGAGGGGTCCAGAACCAGGACGGGCGCTCTCGGCAGTTTTGTCCCCACAGAATTTGACACATGAAATTGTTACCTGGTAACTGAGGCTACCGTGCAGTTTGACCTTGTCTTGGGGCTGTGTGGAAACAGTGCGCATGTCTCTTGCTTTTGTGTAACGCCCTTTACAGTGTCTGTGGCACTTGTTTTGTTTGTTGAACACGTCTTTATTGAGCACCTACTGTGTGCCAGGCATTGTATTAGACGTGGAGAGACAGCAGGAAATGAGATAGACACAGTCTCTGCCCACGGGGAGCTACAAGTTGAGGGAGGCAACGATGAACAAGTAGATGAATTAAAACTGGCGGAACATCCTAGAAGTGGGTGGTGGTGATGGTTGCACAACAGTGTGGATGCACTTGATGCCACTCAACTGTGATGCTTAAAAAAATTGTTAAAATGGTAAATTTTATGTTACATATATTTAAAAATATACTGAAAGGGGGAGGAGGATATCGGAGAATGACAAGTGTACCTGGGAGGAATTCCAGCAGGAAAGTCGGAGGCGGAAGGCCACCTTAGGATCCCTGGCCAGGGAGGCCCATGTGTGAGGGACACTTGATCTGAGATGGGGAGGATAAGAAGGACACAGCTTTGGGAAGGCGCGGGCGGTGCCAGCACTGGGCCCCAGGGCAATTCGAGCCTCATAGAATTCAGTGACGGAGGCTGGTCTCTGGGGATACAGAGGCCAAGGGACTCCTGTCAGGTCAAGCAAGTAAGAGCGGGCCAACCCCGCCTCCAGGAGCACTGCCCACTAGGCATGCCCGTCACTGGCAGGGTAGCAAGTACCTGATACTTTTCTCTAATTCAACTGGTCCTTGAGTTCAAGTGCATAAAATTGACTGTAAGTGCAGCAAATAATATACACACTGCCCCTGTGTCACAGAACATACTCTGACCTTTTCTTGTTTAAAAACAAAAGCAAACATTGCCTTCCTGGGCCTGGGCAGCCTCGTGCCTATAAGAGGTGGCCCCTGGAAGGTGCCAAGATCCATGCCACCAAAGGAGGGAGGGGCCCCCTCTGAGACCTCAGGGCCAGAGGCAGTCTGGGTCCGCCAAGCCCCCTGCAGGGCCATCCAGGAGCTGTCCCACCCCCAGGCCATGCCACCCTGCACAGCAACTGGAGGCTGCCACTCCTGTGGGATGGGGCTGTTGAAAGCAACAGGGAGTGGGAGAGTAGACTAGGAAGATAAGCCTGTCCCAGGACACTTTGTGTCTCTTTCCCTGACCTTTTTTTTTTTTCGGTATTGGGGATTGAACCCAGGGGCATTCTATCTCTGAGCTACACCCAGTCCTATTTTCTATTCTTTATTTTGAAACAGGGTCTCACTAAGTTGTGGAGGGCCTCACTAAGTAGCTGAGGCTGGCCGCAAACCCGGATCCTCCTGTCTCAGCCTCCCAAGTACTGGGATTACAAGCGTGCGCCACCACGCCCGGCTTTTTCCCTGACCTTTTAAGAGTTGGGGGGATCGATGCAGAATGTTGGTGTATGGGCCACAGCTGTTGGGGACGTGGCCTGTCATTTTGGAAGGAGCGTTGGACAGGGGACATGGGACATCTCACTTTGTGTCCTGACCCTACCAGGAGCTAGCTAGCTGTGTAGATCTCAGGTGAGCCTCCATTTCATCATCTGCAAAATAAGATTCCAGTCTCTAAAAGTGTGACTGCAGACGACCGCAGGGCTCTCACCCAGCTGTGTTACGAGTCCAGTGGGAAGCCTTATTTCCTGTTCTGTGCAGGAAGGACTCCTGGTACAGTCCTCACCTTCTTATCTGATGAAAGGGGGAACTATAGTTGGGAGGTGAGAGGAGGCGGGGGAGGGAAATTCCTAAGCAAAGGCCTGATAAAGCATCAATCATGAAACGCAATGCCCAACTTTATCTTTTTTTTTTTTTGCGGTACGTCTACCTCCACGCTACGCCCCCGGCCCTATTTTTTATACTTTATTTTGAAACCGGGTCTCACGAAGTTGCGGAGGGCCTCACTAAGGAGAGAGAGAGAGAGAGAGAGAGAGAGAGAGAGAGAGAGAGCGCACGTTCGCGCTGAGGCTGGCCTTGAACCCGGATCCTCTGGTCTCCGCCTCCCAAAGTACTGGGATTACAAGCATGCGCCACCACGCCCGGCTCCCAACTTTATCTTAATGAAACCATGTGACCTGTACATTGATTTTCCCTAGTCATTTGCAACAGGGTTGCTTGTGGAACCAGGACTGAAATTCCAAGTCATTTTTCAGTGCACACCCACAGTGCCAGGCCCCAGTTCCAGTTCAAGGAGTCATGCCATTAGATCCAGAATGTATTAGACTTTTGTCAAGCAATCTGAACACAGAATCCTTCTTGATTGTTGAAGATGTCTCCTAATCTTCGACCATGATCTCATCTACGCAGAATTTGATAGTGGGTTTTTTTTAAGCAACTCAAGTTTACTGAGTACTTCCACAGCCTACAACTTAGTTTTCATTGGGATTTCTTCTTTTGTCCTCATGTTTTTTTGTTTTTGTTTTTATTTTTTTTGCAGTACCGGGGATTGAACCCAGGGGCATTCTACTTTCGAGCTACACCCCTGGCCCTATTTTTTATACTTTATTTTGAAACCGGGTCTCACGAAGTTGCGGAGGGCCTCACTAAAGTAGCTGAGGCTGGAGCCGGGCATGGTGGCGCACGCTTGTAATCCCAGTCCTTGGGAGGCTGAGACCGGAGGATCCGGGTTTATAGCCAGCCTCAGCTACTTAGTGAGGCCTTCTGCAGCTTCGTGAGACCCAGTTTCAGAAGAAAGTATAAAAAATAGGGCCGGGGGTGTAGCTCGGAGGTAGAACGCCCCTGGGTTCAATCCCGGTACCGCAAAAAAAAAAAAAGAAAAGAAAAAGTAGCTGAGGCTGGCCGCGAACCTGGATCCTCTGGTCTCCGCCTCCCAAGTACTGGGATTACAAGCGTGCACCACCACGCCCAGCTCTGTCCTCATGTTTTCTGTTCATGAACCACTTAGGTAAATTTTGTGATTATAGTTTCAAATAGTTTGGGAAGAAACAACAGGTTCCCAGTTCACAGACAGCTCAGCTGGTGGGAGCGGGCCAGTGGCCAGCGCGTAGCATTAGTGAAGGGCGGTACAGGAGGAAATGGACAGCGCTGACTAACCTGGCTGGTTCGTCAGGTAGAGGCAGGTGAGCTTTGTACCCCAGGCCTGAGACAGCCTGGGTAGGATTACGTTTAGCTGCAAGTAACAGAAAACCCCAACATAGCAAGATATTCAACGAGCTCCCACCGAGTCCTCTCTGATCCCGAGGTAGATGTCCAAGCAGTGTCTGGAACCCTGATATCCCCCACCCTCTTGCCCTGCCTACCACACAGAGCTACCGACGAGGCACTGGTACCGAGCCCCTCTGCAGCTGGCCGGGTGGACCCAGCCTTATAGCCCAGTTCTGAACACTGGACCCCATCTTGCTCTCTGGCTGGGGGACCCACTCTTACCAGACCTGGCAACCTTCTCTTGGGTCACCTTACACCAAGTCCTGATCAGGTACTGGCTTGGCTGGAGCCTGGGGCCTAGCTGTAAAGGGCTGAGCATCACTGAGGCTGGGCTTTGGAGGGCCTGAGGCCTGATGCTTCCATGGGGATGGGGCCTTGAGTACCTGGTTGAAGGTTCTAGCCTAGAGTGTTGTGGGGTTACCCTTCCAATGGTCTGGCTTATCTCCGAGTTTGGGATGTTCTGTCCTTCTGGGCTGGACTCAGAGCCCCTCCGTTTTATCTACTTACTCTTCCTGGAGTTTAACTTTGTGTTTGTGGCTTCTGAGTTTTCCTTCCTGCCTTCCTGCCTTTCTTCCTTCCTTCATTTTGTGGTACTGGGGATTGACCCCAGGGGCATTCTACCTCCAAACTACACCCCCAGCCCTCTTTGGCTTTTTGTTTTGAAACAGGGTCTCACTAGATCGCTAAGTCTCGCTAAGTTACTGAG
Source organism: Glis glis (assembly GCA_004027185.1). Classification (NCBI taxonomy): domain Eukaryota; kingdom Metazoa; phylum Chordata; class Mammalia; order Rodentia; family Gliridae; genus Glis; species Glis glis. Next base: position 13,165 of record PVJS01007947.1, read on the forward strand.
GCTGGTCTCGAACCTGTGACCCTCTTGCCTTGGCCTCCCAAGTACTGGAATTATAGGCATGTGCCACCATGCCCAGCTTTTGAGTCTTACTTCCGATGATGCTGTAAGCATTTCTGAGGGGACTAAGATCAGCCACTCTTCCTGCTGTTCTTCTGCAAGCCTCTTGAGGAGTTTTATATTAATTTGGAAGACAGTGGGAAGATTTTTTTTTCCTAATGTAAGAGGGATGAATTAGTCATCACTTTTTTATTGATAGTTGATAGGAACTCCAACTGGCATGTAATCTAGAAAGGGAATTTATTCACTTTACATAACTGCGGAGCACAGAGAATTGCTGGCTTCAGGCACAGCGGGATCCAAGTGTTTAAATTATTTTGTCGGGAATCCGTCTCTCCCCATTTCTTGGCTCTGCACCGCCTGCGCTGGCTTCATTCGCAGGCAGGCTCTTCGTAAGTAGTGGCAAAGGTGGCTGCCAGCCTCTCTAAAATGACATGCAACCAACCGAGCCCCTTGTCCAAACACTCCAGCAAGTTCCTGGTATTCTTTTTTTTTTTTTTTTTTTTTTTGCGGTACCAGGGATGGAACCCAGGGGCATTCTACCTCCAAGCTACACCCCCGGGCCTATTTTTTATATTTTATTTTGAAACCGGGTCTCACGAAGTTGTGGAGGGCCTCACTAAGTAGCTGAGGCTGGCCGCGAACCCGGATCCTCCGGTCTCCGCCTCCCAAGTACTGGGATTACAAGTGTGCGCCACCGCGCCCGGCAAGTTCCTGGTATTCACTCTGACCCACTTGGCTGGGTTGCGCTTACCTTGACCACCTGGGTGTGGGAAGGGCAGCTTCCCAAAGGAAATCCTGGAGAGGGAGTGAGGGAGAAGCAGTCCAAATAACAGAGATGGGAGAAGGAAGAAATAAAACATTTGTGACATGCAATGGCTTTGTGGGCTCTTCATGTCATTCCCCTCACTTCCTTCCAAGAAGGCAAGTAGAGGCCCAGGGTCCTAGTCCGACCATGCCCCTTCTAGTGATTCCTACGGGCTGCTAATGCTGGGCAGGAAGCAGGGCTGCCATCAGTAGGTGGCATCCTCCATGTAGCGAAGAGGGAAAGGTGACCCAGGGCCGGCTACCTGCCACCCAGCAGAGCCCATCACAGGTCTGGACATTCCAGGCAGCAATTTAAAAAGGAAAACTGGCCTCAGATCATCAAATACATTCCTGTCAGTGGCAGATGCTCCAGCTGGTGGCAAGATAGTATGTAGGGTGTCCTCGATGATGTTCACAGGAGGACAGAGTGGCCTGGCTGGCGGGGCAAGGTCGGTCCTGCAGCAGAAACCATGGTAACCCTAAGATTTGGTGACTGGACAAGGTGGAGGCTTGGAAGAGCCAACTGCAGGCTTAGGACTCAGGGAACAAGTTGGAAGATGAATCAGGAAGCATTGACCCCCCTAGAGCCTCAGTTTTCACACCAGCCACTGATCACCCCCTGCATCCTGGGAAGGTACCAATGAGACCATTGCTGTGAAGGTCACTTGGGAACTATAGAGGACAGTATCTGTGTCTTAGTCCATTCCTGCTGCTATAACAAAATACCCTAGTCTGGATGGCTTATATACAACAGAACTCGGTTTCTCATAGCTTTGGAGGCTGGGTAGGGGAGGCCAAGACCAAGGATCCAGCATGTAAGTTAGCCGATGGTGTCCCAGGCCCTTGTTCATAGGTGGTGACTTCTTGCTGCAGTCTCATACAGTGGAGGAAGCAATTGAACTCCCTTGGGTCTATTTATTAAGGCCACTAATCCCACTCATGAGGGCTCCACCCTCATGACCGATCACCTCCCAAAGGCCCTCCCTTCCTAAGACCATCACCGTGGGGATTAGGATTTCAACACATGGGGACATACTCAGGCCATAGCAATCTATGGCTATCATTCGTGGAGTGTTTAACACATGCCAGGCTCCCAACACATGTTACTTCACCTTTGTAATAGCCCTGGGAGGGAGAATCTTTTATTGGAGAATCTTTTATTATCCCCATTTTGCTTATAGAAACCAAGACAGTGAAGGTTAATGTCTCCCCCCCACCCCCGGTACTGGGGATTGAACCCAGGGGCATTCTATGTCTGAGCTACACCCCCAGCCCTTTAAATGTTTTAAATTTTGAAATAGGGTCTGGCTAAGTTACTGAGGGTCTCATTAAGTCGCTGAGACTGGCCTCAGACCTGCGATCCTCCCATCTCAGCCTCCCAAGTCCTGGGATCACAGGCGTGTACCACCATGCCCAGTGAGTCAATGTCTTGCTCGCAAAGTCTTAGTGTCAGTAGCAAAGCCAGAGCCTGTCTTTTTGCCCACTTTATGTAGGCTTCTTCCCACTTCAAGACCTTCTTTCTGTACTTTTAACTCCCCTCTGGAAATTTATTTATCAATTTATTCATTGATCTCTTCATTAAATGCTGAGTTCTGCCTAAATATTTTCCTAAAGACCACGTGGATCTCAGAAATGAGCTAAGGACAGAGTTGTCTCTGAAAGTCGTGTGCAGGAGGGTCCAGAGGGTCCCTGCAGTTTTAAGTTCTCTTTTGCAGAGTCAGTGATAACCAGGGGGGAGGTGACCTGCTATGGATGCATGGTGAGTACTGGACAGGTCCGGAACCGGAACTGCCGACCCTCCAACCCCTCCTGCTTCTTTCCACTCAGTAATTCTGAGAATCGACTCTGGACTGGGACCTAAGCTAGGAAATCTGCTGATTGCAGCCAGGAAAGTGGAGCCACCAATTTTTCCTGAAGATGCAGGCTTTCTTAAGCGGGGAATCGATTTCCAACAAGATACACAAGCTTCCAATGAAGCCACTTATGTGAGTCTGGGTGAAACCCCATTAATCCCCTACCAGGGTCATTTGTCTCCTGGGCTTGAAGACGCCTCAGCCCATTCAGATAAGGGGTGTGGTGTTGCTGGAGAAGGGGCACAGAAGGCAGGGCCCCTGGAGAGGGGTCCCCCGGTGAGGGGGGAGCAGATACGGTGAGAGGTCAGACAGGGCCACGCGCAGGAGGCGGGACCCAGGCATTTGACCTCAGACGTTGCTCAGCCATGAACTTGCCGTGTGGCCTGGGCCATTCCCAACTCTTGTGCAAAGCTCCACTTCCCCGGCTGTACATGCAAATACATGGTCTTGAACGTTGCTTCTCACTTTTCAGAAACTGGAGGCTGGCTGATAGCCTTGTAGGGAGAGAAATCTTGGGTTCGAATCCCAGCTTCACTTTTCTGGGACCCGGGGTGCCATGGGTCAAATTGCATGCTCCCAAAAAAGACATGTTGAAGTCCTAAGGTCCACTACTTCAGAATGTGACTTCATTTGGAGACAGTGTCTTTACAGAGATAATCAAGTTAAAACGAGGTCTTTAGGGTAGGCTCTGACCCAATATAGCTGGTGTCCTGATCAAAAGGGGAAGTTTGGGGAGAGACAGACTCCCATAGAGAAGAGAAGGAGAAGATGGCACCTAAAGCCAGGGGGAGAGGCCTGGAACAGGTCCTTCCCTCACAGTGCTCAGAGGGAGCCGAGGCTGCTGACAGACCGGCCTCAGACTTCCCGCCTCCAGAGCCGTGAGACGAGAAGTCCCTTGTTTACGCCACCCAGTTGTAGTACTTGTTACAGCAGCCCTAGCAAACTCATACAAGTGACTGGATCTCAGAGCTTCCTGGATAGTGGCCTGGGGTCAGTGGCCCCTGCACCGTTACGACTGATGATTGGATGCACATAAGGCACTTAGCTCATCCCTTGCAAATAGTAAGTGCTCAGTGATAGGGTGGCTCTTAGTCCAGTGCCGTGACCTCCAGCTCTACTGGCGGAGCCTGTGGGAGGAAGGCGGTGGGACTGGACAAGAGGCCTCAGTGCAGACCTTTCAAAGAGAACTGGGTCACTCAAGGCACCCCTTCAAAAGCCTCTCTCAATGTGGAGAAGGCCGAGAAATCACCATTAATGCAATGCCTAATGGTTTTTAGCTAGAGAGTGGGCTTAGGCCTAATTGACAAGGCCGCGGAGCTGAGGTTTCTTTATTTTTATGTGCTGGCTACACTTGGAGTATGTGGGGCTGCTATGGGTAATCGATAAGTGCAGTCACCATGACCCTTTTATGGGCATTTTGTAAAAGAGGTGCCATGGTTTGGAAGGACAGCCCTGGATGACCTGAGCAAATCCATTTTCCTCCTCGAGCCTCAGTTTCCCTACCTGTAGAGTAAAGTAGATTGATCAAATAGGTCAGGGGTTCTCAGACTGCATCTGCAAAGGCCTGAAAGTTATGTATGAATTTCCTGTGTGCACATGCATCTTGAGGGAAGGGATCTGGAGCTTTTATCTGGTTCTTGTTTTTTTTTTTTTTTTTTTGCGGTACTGGGGATGGAACCCAGGGGCATTCTACCTCTGAGCTACACCTCCAGCCCTATTTTTTATTCTTTATTTCGAAACAGGGTCTCACTAAGTTGTGGAGGGCCTCACTAAGTAGCTGAGGCTGGCCGCGAACCTGTGATCCTCCTGTCTCAGCCTCCCAAGTACTGGGATTACAAGTGTGCGCCACCACGCCTGGCTTTTTTATCTGGTCCTTGAAAGGCCTCTGACTCCCAAATTGTCCACTGTGACCCCAAACCACCTCTCGGGGCTGCTGCCTCCTAGCTGGTCTGGTTCTGATTCTAATGCTCTTTCAGAGGTGGCTGCTTTGAGTTCCTGGAGTGAGAGGGATTGGGGACACAGTGAGATTTCCCCATGAGCTCATCACTGGGGCCTTTGCTGACCAGGGAAGTCCCCGCTCCCCAGCACCCTTGTATCTCTGCTTTTGGCCTTCCCTCCTGTCTCACAGGTGATGTTCCAGGGGGGCCTCCCCAGCCCTGCCTAACCCTATCTTCCTGCCTCCGTGCTGCCCCCACCCCCATCACTTGGAGTAAAAGCCAAATCCCTTAACAATCCCTACCTGATCCGACCTACAGCTGCTCCCCTCACTGAGCCGCAGCCTGGCTGACCTCAGCACCTCGCCCTGGGCTCAGTCCCCAGGGGGCCTTTGCCTTTGCTGCCCCTCTACCTGCAACCCCCTCCCCCATTGTCTGGCTCCTCCTTCAAGCCTTCACTCCAGTGTCTGCTCCTCCGGGAAGCATTTCCTGCCACCCCATCTAAGATAATCCACTCCTTCTGTTACCCTCTGCCAGGGAACCTGGTTTCTTTTTCCGTCATCGCACTAACCCAATCTGCAATGAAAGATTGATGTGTTTTCTTTCCCCACTGAGATGTCATCTCACAGAGGAAGGAACTGAGCCTTCTGTATCACAGAGCCTGGCTCATAGTAGCACCAAATACAGCCTTGAATGGCCAAAATGCAATACCACGTGTTGGTGAGGGTGTGGAACAGGTGGATTTGCATACAGCTGATGGCGCGCACAGTGGTACAACCACTGTGCAGAATAATCTGTCATTTTTATAAAGTTCTGCACATACTTACCAAATAACCTAGCAACTCCACTCCTAGATATTTACTCAAGAGAAATAAAGACAACATACACGCAAAAACTTGTACAAAAATATTGAAGACTTAACTTGTATTGGCCCTAAACTAGAAACAAATCAAATGTTTGTCTAGAACGGGCAAAAACTGCTGCGTGCTCACAGTCTGGGCACGAAGGAGACAGAAGCTCCCAAGAAACAGCAGAGGGGATCCCCTTGAGTCCCCTGTGGTGGGCAGCTGTTCAGTGTTGGTGGTTTGTATGGGGGGGGGGTGACAGCTGAGCACTTATGGGGAGCTGGGGTTACCTTGGGGACCCAGGTTAAGGCAGCACCTGTCCAGCTCTTCCTGGCCAGGTTCAGCTATTCTCTGCAGAGTCACAATTTGTAAAGTAGCCCCCCTTAACCTCAGGGGTCACATTCCATGACCCCAAGTAGATGCCTGAAACCGTGGACAGCACCAAACCCTATATGTGTTTTCTCCCCATATCTACACCTACACATTTCTTTTTTCGATTTAAAGTGATGATTTAATTTTCTAAGCTCACAAAATGTGCTGTGGTCGTAACTTTTGTAGTTTGAGATACGATAGCGAAACTAGCATGAATTTTTTTAAACCTTCCTCACAAATTCATGGATAGAAGATTCATTCTAATTGTAGGTATTAGCGACCGCAGCATAGGATTTTTTTCTCTCATTAAGTGGATAACGTTCACCTTCTTTTTTTTTTTTTTTTTGCGGTACCGGGGATTGAACCCAGGGGCGTTCTACCTCCACGCTACACCCCCGGCCCTATTTTTTATACATTATTTTGAAACCGGGTCTCACGAAGTTGCGGAGGCCTCACTAAGTAGAGAGAGAGAGAGAGAGACAGAGAGAGAGACCTGAGGCTGGCCTCGAACCCGGATCCTCCGGTCTCCGCCTCCCAAAGTACTGGGATTACAAGCGTGTGCCACCACACCCGGCCACCTTCTCTCTTAAAGGACGCACGTTATGGCTTCTCTTTGTCTGAATTGCCAGCATCACTACTCCTGCACGTTGGGACCATTAGTCAGTAAAATAAGGGCTATCTGAGCATAGAATTGTGATGCTATGACAGTAGGTCTAGTAATTAGGATGGCTAATAAGTCTAATAAGTGACTAATTGGTGGATAGTACATACAATGTAGGTACACTGGACACATGGATGGCTCACATCCCAGTGGGACCGAGCAGGACAGAGCAGGACAAATTGTGAGTTCATGATTTCATCATGCTGCTCAGAGTGGCACACAATGTAAAACTTATAAATTGCTTATTTCTGGAAGTTTCCATTAAGTATTTTAAGACTGTGATTGACCACAGGTAACTGAAACCACAGATAAGGGGGGACTACTATAATCACATTTATTTGCATGATTACTTGTTTACTATCATCCTCCTCTAGCACATGAACTCCAGAGTGACATTTACCCCTGGCTGCAGCATCAGGCTCCCAGAGTGACTGGGAGCTCAATATTTAGGGCAGCTGACTATGTGTGGATTGGAGAAAGAATGGGCAGGTGGCGCGCAAGGGTGGTGGGGACACGCCCCTGTAGACAGCCTAGCTGGGCACAGTGCTTGCTGCCTGGCAGGAGAGTCGGGGACGGGCCACTTGGGAAGACCTAGCCCTGGTGCTGCCTGTGCAGGCAAGATTCTTGCAAAATGCCAATTAAGACATTTGACCCAAATTTGGATAAAAGCCTTTTTCCCATGTCAAGTTGAGCTAATAATATACATTTATTCATAATTAACGAGGCCTCTTAAGTGGGAACAATTAAGGAAAAGGCCTAGGCAAAACCTATTTCCCTTAAGTGTCACATGTTACTTTTTTTTGTTCCCTGAGACAGGTCCTACCTGTCTCTGCTGCCATGTCACACTGCTAATGATCATCATCATCTTCATTATTTGAAATCTTTGCGGTTAGCTGACATTTATTGAGCATTTACTGGGCTAGGTGATAAGTCTTCTTGCTTGCTCTTGATCCTGTAGGGCAGGTACTGTTTTGTCCCCATTTTACAGATGAGGCAGTTGGATTTCAGAGGAGTGAAGGCCCTTTCCCACAATCTCAGGGCTGCTGAGTGGGAATTCCAACAGGTCGGCCAGGCCCCAGGGGTCCCTACTTGTCGCTGTGGTGTTCCGCTGCCGGGGCGGCCTCCGAGCTCCGGCTCTCTCTGAGTCTGCGTGCAGCCCTTCTGTTAGTGACCAGGCTTGGGAGACCAGGTGAGAAGGCGATGACCTTCTGACTCAGTAGGGCTGGGAGTGGCCTAAGAATTTGCATTATTTCTAACATGGCAAGTTCCCAGGTGATGTTGATGCAGCTGGTCCAGGGACCACACTTTGAGAACCGCTGGTTCCAAGGGTGCTGTTGCCAGTGCCCTCGACTCCCTTCTACCCCACCCCACTGTCAGGTGTGTGTGTGGGGTGACCTTCTAGCTCTCTCCCCGTGTATATGCATATACATTAGCCTACACAGAGAAACATGTATCTTGGTCATTGTTTCATTCTCTTTACACATGTGGGGTTATATTCTACATGCGGATATTCTGCAGCGTGGTTCATATTGGACATGTTTTGGAGATGATCATAGATCTGCCTCATTCTCTTCAATAGCACTGTAGTATTCCATGATACAGGTGTGTTATGGTTTTATTCAACTCTTATCTACTGATGGGTGGCTGCCTACATTTTAGACATTACAAATAACCCTCAAATACCCCTGGAAACTTGGGTGAGTGTCTCCAGAACCTAGAAATCCCTCAATAACATCAACCATGATTACTGCCATATTTCATTTCATTATTGATATAGAAAGTGTGTTAGCTTAAGAAGTCCTTTTATAGATGGGGACAGTTGTATAAAAGTGTAATTGAATGTACAGGCTCTAGTAAAGTTTTCACCAAAAGAGTTCTAGTAAGAGGACTAGTAAGTGGGCAGGGCCTTGAGGGATGTGTAGGAGTGCGGAGGAGGAGGGAGAGAAAGCAACAGGGGGTTTGTACAGCCAGGACCTCGCTTAGCAACTGGTAGATTCAATAATTATGAAGGGTCGGGCCGACCTTTATATTTTTTAGTCATTTGGTAAAATCCGGCCGTGGCCAAGGGTCCAGGTTGGCGGCATTGTGGGGAGGGTCTTGGGGCGAGCCAAGCTCCCGCCTGATCTTCGTGCTCCTTCCTGTCTCCTCAGGGTGGGGGTTCTGGGGAGGAGCAGCTCTGCGCTGACTTTCCTGAGCTCGACCTTTCCCAGCTGGACACCAGCGACTTTGACTCGGCCACCTGCTTTGGGGAGCTGCAGTGGAGCCCGGAGAACTCTGAGACGGAGCCCAGCCAGTACAGCCCCGACGACTCCGAGCTCTTCCAGGTAGGCACCCCGGCCTCACCGTCCCGCCCACGGGCCTCTGTCCACCCAGAGCCGCTCCGACCCTCTCCGCCCCCTTCCGCTCTTGCAGAAGGAGTCTCCTCGCCCGCCCAAGCTCTCGAAACCCCGTTTCCTGGCCTGATTCTTCATCTGGCCTGGGACAGTGCTCACCCCCTCACTGGGTCTGTGTTGTCACCTCCAGAAAGTAAGGGCTCGGATGAGCTGCCCCCGTCTCTCCCAGGCTGAACCAAGTCCCTCTATGGGTCAGGGGACTCCAAGGCCACTGTCCCTTACGTTACCTTATTGAATCCCCACCTCCCCCTGCAGCAGGTGCCAGTATTTCTGCCTCTGCCCATGCATGTGTGTGTGTGTGTGTGTGTGTGTGTGTGTGTGTGTGTGTGTGTGTGTTGCCAGGGAATGAACCCAGGGCCATTCCTCCTTCAAGCTACACTCCCAGCCCTATCTTATTTTTTAATTTGAAACAGCATCTTGCTAAATTGCTGAGGCTGGCCTTGAACCTGCAATCCTCCTGTCTTAGCCTCCCAAGTACTGGGATTACAGGTGCGCACCAGTACATCCAGCTGTATTTCCCCATTTTACAGATAGGGAAGCTGAGGCTTGCAGAAGTCAAGTCATGTTACCTATTCAGTAGCTGAACTAGATTCTAACGGAGTCTTGCTGCCTCCTGAGCCAGCAGGACATACAGCTATGAGGACCCCATAATGAGAAGGTCTCATATTTATTGAGCACCTGTTCTGGGGTAGGACTCCCTGTGTATATCAACTCATTTAATTCTCCTAACAGCTTTCAGTTGTAAATACAGTTATCCCCATTTTCTGTCGAGGGCTCGAGGTTCTTTAACAAAAGGCAGTGCCAAGAACCACCACACTGAGGCCTCTGCACCCTGTGTGCTCTGCTGCCCAGCTCCCGGGGCACGTGGTGTTGGCATTTCCTTTAAGAAGTCCTCTTACTGGAATAATATGCTGTCTGGGATTTGCTTCGGAATAAAGCAAGCTCTGCACCCATTCACACGTGTGTGTGTGTGTGGGTGTGCAGCGTGAAGACAATAGATGAGATAAGATGGTCCGCGTTGAAGCTGGGTGATGGGTACCTCCGGATTCATTATTCTTTTCTTCCCCTCCCTCCCCACCCAGGGGCATTCTACCTCTGAGCTACACCCCCACCCCTACTTTATTTTTTATTTTGAAACAGGGTCTTGCTAAGTTGCTGAGGCTGTCCTTAAACCTGCCATCCTCCTGTCTCTGCCTCTCAAGTACTGGGATTACAGGTGTGCGCCACCACACCCAGCTTTAATATCTCATTTTATAGGCAGGAAAGTGATGCTCAGAGAAGTTAAGTAACTTGTCCAAGGTCACACAGCTAGGAAGGGTCAGGGCGAAGACTCTAACCAAGGAGCTCATACCCTTTGTTACTACGCTTTGTTACTAACCCCTTTGCCAGCCCTGTGAGGAGTCAGCAGGACTGGACTCTGGTTCTAACCCCCATTTCCTTATCTGAACTACAGGGATGATTATTTCACTGTGTCGCTTCCTCTTTTGGGGGGGGCATGTTCTCCAAAATGAGTTCCGGTTGGGAGAGCTAAGCATGAGAGGGTTATGGATGCTGCCGGGAGACTCGCCCGCCTAGACTTGCAGGTCCCCACATTCTCCTCCCAGTGACCCCCAGCAGGCCTCTGCCGTGGTTCTGCTGTGGCAGGAAATGGCTTCAGACTGAGGAAGATGGTGCAGCCCCAGGGCCCCCAGCCCGGCCAGGAAGATGGTCCTCGCAGCTGGCAGAGCTCTGCGTACCTGTCACCTCCCCGTCCTGGCCTGCACACACAGCTCTCTCCCCAGACCAGGCTGGCTCTGTCCATTTCTCACCTGCGTAGCTGCTGTGCTGTGATTTGTGAATAGGACCTGTCCCCCCCACACACACACACCCAGCCGCCCTGGACGCTCAGGCTGTGTCCTCATTGTGCATTGTCACACGCCCAGGGCTTTGCACACTATCCTGCGCTCTGTCTGGGCCTAATAAATAGTCATCTAATGAAACCCCCACCACACACACATCCCCAACTCTCATGCTTCCCTCCTTTCGTGGGTGCCCATCTCGTGCGCGGGTGTCATGCAGCCCAGGAGGCCCCTGAAGACACTTTTTTCTTCATCTCTGGGACCTCGCACATCATGAGGACTCGATTTATATGTGTCCAATAAAGGAACTGATTATAAGATTTTCTTTCCTGACAAGAGTCAGATATGACCCAATTCCAAATCCTTGAGCTGAGATCCAGGGGCCATAGGTTCTGACCCTCCCTCCTCGTGAGACTGGTGGGAATCGGGAGGCCTGGTCGCCTGCATCCATTCGTTCTGACAATGGATGATTCGTTCTGAAATGGCACCATTGCTATGGAAACAGTCTGGGAGAGTGAAGGACGAGCTGTAGTTAGAACAACCTTTTGGGGACGGAGACATTGCCCTCCGCTTCTCTGTGTGCCCCAGGGTCCTTAGGGCTGGGGCACAACAGGGACTTAGTAAATAGTTCTAGACTAAGCAGGTGTTTGGCTGTTCTGTGCTGCCTGTTCTTGGGCAAGTAGCTCCCTTTGCTGGGCCTCAGTTTACCCATTTGAGGAATGAAGAAGGAACATGGACTGGGGCAGTGGCTCTTAATCTGTTAGGGGTGGGGGGGCACTGGGTCTTTTTGGACACTGATGACATCATGAACCTTTTCCAGAAAAACAGGCAGGCAGAGGAGCAATTTCCCAAGATTCCCTAGCCTCAGTGAGGCCCCATGACCAGCAGAGAGTCTCTGACTGTCCTTTCGGCCCTAAATTCTGTTCCATTCCATTCCTTCAGACCACTCTAGGTTCCCACAAGGAAGCATTTCCCTCAGATTTCTTGAAGGCTCCTTTTCCTCCAGCCTGAGATCAGCTCGGGAAGGTTGGGGGTGGGGCTGAGTCTATTAATATCCCTCCCTCAGCTGATTAACTCTCCATTAATTTGCACTCTGTTCTAAGCGGAGGAAGGGGAGCCGAGCTAATGGGCCCGGGAGAAAGGAGAGGGTGGCCAGCTCCCTGTGATGCATTCTCCTGGGGTGCCCATGGGATGGCCTGGAGAGAGAGAGCCGCGGCCGGTGTGGGCAGGAGTGGCCTCTCCTCCAAGCCTGCTCAGCACCCCCAGCCCCACCGGGCTGCTCCAGAGCTGAGCAGTCTTGGGGATGGGGTGGGGGGCTGCCAGTCTTTTGATACTGGGGATTGAACCCAGGGGTGTTCTCTGAGCTACACCCCCAGCCCTTTTTGAAAATTGTTTCGAAACAGGGTCTCACTGAATTGCTGAGTGTCTTGCTAAGTTGCTGAGGCTGGCCTTGAACCTGTGATTCTCCTGTCTCAGCCTCCCGAGTTCTGGGATTACAGAAGTGTGCCACCAGGCCTGGCTTCATCAGTCATTTTTATTTTCACCCAATCTGCTAGGCGCTTCTTGAGATGTCTGCCATTTTACGCTCATTTCAGCCCTGTGCCTGGCATTTAATAAGCCAGTGTTGGCTTCCTGAGCCCAAGGTTCGAATCCTCGACCCTGCTCCCTGACTTGCGGTGGACCTTGGCAAGTCTCTTTCCTGGGGCCTCAGCCCCTCCTGTGAAAACAATGGTGGTCAGGTTTCCTCAGGAGCACTTACTACCATTGATTGGCAGTGTCTGGAGCCCATCAGGAGAGATGCTGGCGTGGCAGGAACCAGCGTCACAGTCGGCCAGCGATACAGGATCGGAAGCACACGTGCGTGTTTGACACCCGTGGTCACCGCATGCCTCTGAGAGCCCTTGCATCCCTGATATGGGTGATAATTCATAGTGTGCCTGAGCCGTTTGCTGCAATCCCGGGGGAGGAGTGGGAATTCTCATTCCATCCATCACTGATGATGTCATTTCGGGAGGATCTCCCCCGGAATCTGCCTCTGGGACACTGAGCTCAGTCTCCGCATTGTCCATTGTTTGGTTCATTCATTGCTTCCTTCAACAGTTCTCCGCTTCCCACGCCCCAGGCACTAGTACTCTCATCCCTGCTCCAGGCTCGGCCTCCTGGCAGCCCTGCAGCGGACACTGCCTTTCCATTCTACAGGAGAAGGAACATGTCCTAGAGGAGGGAAAGGACATACCCAGGGTCACCCTGTCATGGCAAAGCCTTGTGTGGTCAGCCCCACGCATGTTCACTGGGCCCCAAGTTCCGGATCTTAACTCCCCATCAAGCTGAACAAATCATTCTGGAAACAGCATTGGGAGACTGGCCCGAGGGCTGGGGAGACTGGTCGTGCAGAGCGGGGGCAACCAAGGGAACCCTCACTGCATTCTAGGTCAGAGGCCAGAGACCCTGATGTGCCCAGGGGCCTCCAGCCCCAGAGCCTGGGTCAGGCCCAACCAAGATCTTCTTTTGGCCCTTCTTTTATTCTTAGCTCTGTTCTAAAAATTATAAACGCGTTTGTTCTCCTCTGCCCATGTTCCCCTTTCGAGCTACTCAGCTGCTGCTCCGGCTGCAAGGCTTGGAACAGATTCAGTACAGCCAAGAGGCCGTCACGAGACGTGTATTTCAGATGAACTTCCTGGAGAAAGGATAAACAGCCTGGCTGGGGATGGGAAAGCGTGCTGGGGGGTATCATGTGACAGCATGTGCCAGAACAGGCTGGGGAAGCAGGGGCTGACGAGGCCTGGGGCCTCACCTAGAGCCAGTGTGATCTCTGTGCCCGGCCTCTGGCCTGGGAGCAGGGGGTGGGGATGCACGCTCACCCTCCTTGTAGCTCATAGACAGCAGAAAGGGAAGGACCTTGGTTCATCTGTGCGTGGGGCACTTGGTCCAGGACCTGGCTCTGCCTGGTGGTCGCTGGCTGACTCTTTCTAGGTTGCTGAAACCCCATGAGCCTCAGTCTCCTCAGCTGGGAAATGCTGCCCTCCCAGAGCTCACTGTGCAGGCCTGAGTGTCCCCCCGGCTGAGTCTTCTTCCCTTAACCTTTGCCTGGCTGGTGTCTTTTGAGCCTGTTTGTCAGCTGCTCTGAGAAGACTTCCTTGGCCAGCCTAAATTGCCTGTGGCCTTCGCCACGGTCTTATTCCCCATCTCAGCGTCCTTTTATTTTCCTCCCAGCCCTTCTCACACTCTGAAAAGGTCTTGCTTCTTTCCTTGTTTGACTCCACTCTGCTAGAGAGTGAGCTCCAGGTGGGCAGAGGGTGTGGCAGTCTTGGCATGCCATATTGTCAGTGTCTAGCACAAAGCCAGGTGCATGTGGTAGGACAGGGGAGGGAGGGAGGGATTGCAGCTACCACACCACCATCGCCATTGTCATTGGAATCCAGTACAGTCATCAGCGTAGTCAACCTAGGGGCGAGGGCTTGTTTCATGCCAGGCCCTGTTCTCTAAGCATCTTACCTAAAAGTAACTCATCTAGTCCTCAGCAAGAACCACATGGAGTAGGTGCTGTCTCTTACCCCACTTGGCAGGTGAGAGGGACCCCTAGTTGGCCAGCATGGGCTCTGGGATTCACCCCTGCTCCAGAGCCTGAGCTCCTGACCACCACGCCTGCCACCCTCCTGTGTGAATGAGGACAGCAAGCCCCGGGATCTCACGGGAAAAGAAATGGTCACTGCTTTATTGTTGTTCTGGTTTTCTTTGTCATGGTTGAGCCTGGGAGCTGCCAGCCTCCATCCTGCCTGGCCTCAGGGTCCCAGGGGCTGGGGCCTGCAATGGGGTGCTGCTTCCTGTCTTGCAGAGCGGCCCTGGTGCTTGGTGCAGGAGGCGGGTGTCGCCCAAGTGGACAGCCTTCTGCCCCAGGTTTCACCCAGATGAGCAGCAGAACCAAGGCATAGGAGTCTCGGGCAGGGCCCTTTCCACCTGCTGTCTGCTCCTAAAATCCTGTGTCTACTCTCCCAGGAGTCCTGAGCAGATCTGGGGGTGCAGGGAGGGGAAGGTTTGGTGGGAGGAGGATGGTGGTCCAGCAGGTGGCAGGAGAGATCCCATTGTGCCGGCAGCTGAGTCCCCCGTGGTGACAACCCTCTCTGCCACCTCCCTCCAGATCGACAGCGAGAATGAGGCCCTGCTGGCAGTACTCACCAAGACCCTGGACGACATCCCTGAAGATGACGTGGGGCTGGCTGCCTTCCCGGCCCTGGACGGGGGCGATGCCTCGTCCTGCACCTCGGCTTCGCCCGCCCCCTTGTCTGCGCCCCCCAGCCCCGCCCTGGAGAGGCCCCCGGGCCCAGCCTCTGAGGTGGACGAGCTCTCGCTGGTGAGAACTGTGCACAGCTAAGGCTTTGGTGGCAGCCTGGGATCAGGTGTCTGTCTGTGGGGTGGGGGTTGGGGTGTAGAACCATCAGCCCCGTGCCCGCTGGCTCTGGTACGTCACAGTCACATGGTTCTGGAAGAGCCTGGACCGGGGGTGGGCCTCACCTGGACAGTTGTACGGGGCTTCGTCTACATTCCGTAGGCTCTTTGGGATTTCAAAGACTGACCTTTGTCATGTGTTAAATCCTTGAAATTACAAGCAAACATTGCCCTAAAGATTCTATACACACGGTAAACATCCAAGCAGGAAGCGTGGACATTTAAAAGCAAAAGCTCCTCGGCCCTCTCACAGTCGCTCTTTCCTTCCTCACAGGTAACCATGGTTACTGATCTGTTATGTGACTTTCCTTGTCACCTGTTTTTTACTACGAAAGGGGGGCTGTGTAATACACCGTTCCGCACGTTGCTTTCTCACTTACTGTGTATCTTGGAAACTCCTCCAAATGATGTGTGGAACTGTGTCTTCCTTCTTACTGGCTGCATAGTGTTCCTGGGTCAGGATGTATCACCTGTGTAGCCACGCCACTGCTGGGAGATATTGACATTGTTTCAACTCCTTCATTGTCACAGACAGTGTTGCGGTCACTCTTCACCTACAGGCCTTTGCCCCATATAAATGGATAAACTCCTAAGACACTGAGTTCCTGGGTCTAAGGATACATGATTTTTCAGGTTAGACAGATCCTTCCAAATTATTCTCCAGAGAAGTCATGCCAGTTTACACTCCCACCAGCACAAGTTAAATGCCTTCCGTTGAGTGTGTGTGGACTGTGGAACTGTGCCGTGGAAGGAACAGCTTTCTGGGGAGAAGATGTCAGCTCTGATCAGAGAGTCAAAGGATTTGGACCTGCAGGCAGTTGCCCTGGACTCAGACTGTGAATACCCAAAGCCCAGCCTGGTGTGGCCTGCCTCAGCCTCCTCCCTCACCTTGGAGCTGTAGCCCTCAAGGCTGGTGAAACTCAGCTAGGAAATCAGAGCCTGGGAGTGTTCGTAGGTGCTGGAGAGTTGGAGCTGGAGAGGCCCTGGGCGA
>PVJS01007947.1:29461-54615 GCA_004027185.1 Glis glis
CCCTTTTTTTTTTTTTTTTTGGAAACAGGGTCTCACTAGGTTGATGAGAATCTCACTACTTGCTGAGGCCGTCCTCAAACTTGCAATCCTAGCTGGGCATAGTGGTGCACACTTGTAATCCCAGTACTTGGGAGGCTGAGACAGGAGGCTTGCAGGTTCGCGGCCAGCCTCAGCTACTTAGTGAGGCCCTCTGCAACTTAGTGAGACCCTGTTTCAAAATAAAAAATAAATAAATAAAATAGGTCTGGGTGTGTAGCTCAGAGGTAGAATGCCCCTGGGTTCAATCCCCAGTTCCGCAAAAAAAAAAAAAGAGAAAAAAATTTGCAATCCTCCTATTTCAGCCTCCCAACTACTGAAATTACAGATGTGCAACACCACACCTGGCTTCCCAGTCCCCCTTTTTTTGTTGTTGTTGTTTGAAATAGGATCCTGCTAGATTGCTGAGGCTGGTCTCGAACCTGCAATCCTCCTGTCTCAGCCTCCCATATACTGGGATTACAGGCATGTGCTACCATGGCCAGCAGAACCCAGGTCTTCTGACTCATGCTCTAGGGCCCTTTGCCTTCTCTCCCATTGCCTTCAAGGTCCCCAACGCAGTGGAAAACATTTAGTAAGCGCCTATTATGTGCTGGTACAAAGTATGTCCATTCTCGCATCATGGCTTCTGATAATGGGGTCCTGCTTCCTTGCAGACTGGAGTCGGACCACCTGAGTTTAAAGCCCAAACCTACCAGTTAATGCCTGTGGGACCACAGCCTCCCTCAACCTCTCTGACTCAGCCTCCTGACGTATGGGGGATGGGCACTAGTGCCCGTCTCAAAGCCCGTGGGGAAGATTACAGCACATAATACACGGGGAGCACTTAGCACAGTGGCACACAGGCTTGCTCATAAACACTAGCTCACCCATCGTCCTGGCACAGCCCTCAGAAATAGTAAGAATTCTCAGTGCCAGGTCTGCACCGGCATTCTGCAGAGGGACCAAACCTTCGAGAGGAAAGAGCGACCCCTGCTGGTCAAAGGTCACTTCCCTCCTGCCCCTCAGTCTCCCTTCACTCCACTTGTTTCCTGAGTGAGTCTGTTTCAGGCACTGTGCTAGGCTCACGGGAAACTGACTCATTGTCTAGGCTCTCAGCATACCTACAGTTCTAGAAAGGTCCACCCAGCCCCTGGGTCTTGCCAGAGAGATTCCAGAGAACTCACCTTGGACGTAGAAAGACCCATGCCCTCTACATTTCTATGCCTTTCCCTGAGGTCAGCAGCTTCTGTTGTATTCTTAGAGTCAAACAAAGGTTCAGGTCCAGTCATTTCATCTCCCTGCCCCTCATTATGCCAACTGAGAAGGACATGGCTTGCCCAAGTCTCACCTCTTTCCTCCAGTCTAGAGGCCTTCTCCTATCCGAAGCCAGGGAATCGCAGCACAGGGGTTGGTTGGGGTCTAGGTAGGTGGTGGGATCCTTCTACTCCTCGGGCGAGTGGTGTGTGACCTCGGTGCTCCCCGCTGGGTGTGTGCCTCAGGAATCACTGTTTGTTCTTACTCTTGGCTATGGTGGATCCTGGGTGGAAGCTCTAAGTGTGTTCAGCTCAGATTAGATGATTGTGCACCTGCCCACAGGGCACAGAAGCAGGAGTTTCAACCATCTTTATAGAAAAACTAGCTGGAAAAAAAAGTACAGTGAGTTAAAGTATAGCATTCTTTCACTGTATAAAAGCAACCAGGTAGGTTGGAGATAACATATATATTTATTCTTGTCTGTGCAATGCCCGTCATGATTGTTCATAAGAAAGTAGCTACTGCTAGTTGTGTCTGGGAGGGAGAAAGGAACCTTGGGGCAGGATGGAGACTTGCTTTTTTTTTTTTTTTTGTACTGGGAGTTGAACCCAGGGGCATTTTGCCTCCAAGCCACACCCCCAGCCCTTTTTATTTATTTATTTATTTTGTGGTACCGGGGATTGAACCCAGGGGCGTTCTACCTCCGAGGTACACCCCGGGCCCTATTTTTTTATACTTTATTTTGAAACTGGGTCTCACAAAGTTGTGGAGGGCCTCACTAAGTAGAGAGAGAGAGAGAGAGAGAGAGAGAGAGACAGAGAGAGCTGAGGCTGGCCGCGAACCCGGATCCTCCAGTCTCCACCTCCCAAAGTACTGGGATTACAAGCCTGCGCCACCATGCCCGGCTTGATTTTTTTATTTTGAAACAGGGTCTTGCTAAGTAGCTGAGGGTCTTGCTAAATTGCTAAGGCTGTCTTTGAACCTGTGATCTCACCTCCCAAGTACTGGGATTACAGGCATGCGCCACTGTGCCTGGCTGAGACTTGCTTTTAATTGCCCACCCTTTTGCAAGTATTACTTGTTTGAAAAACTAATTCAAATTATGTAAGATAGTGTGAATGAACAAAAGGGAAATCAGCTGGAATCTCACACCAGAGAATCATTTCGGTGCCCAACTTCCAGACTGTGTGTGTGTCGGTGTGTATGTGCACATGTGTGTCTACTACAAAATATGCAGAGTGTCCTGATAATACAGCAGGATGAGGCCGGGCGTGGTGGCGCACGCTTGTAATCCCAGTACTTGGGAGGCTGAGACCGGAGGATCCAGGTTCGCGGCCATCCTCAGCTACTTAGTGAGACCCTCCGCAACTTTGTGAGACTCAGTTTCAAAATAAAGGATAAAAAATAGGGCTGGGGGTGTAGCTCGGAGGTAGAATGCCCCTGGGTTCAATCCCCAGTACTGCAAAAAAAAAAAAAAAAAACAGCAGGATGGCTAGGTATTACCCAAGACCTGTTTGGGTTTCTCAAAGTCGCAGCTATTCCCTTGGGTTATTGAGTCTGAAAAGGGCTTGCCTATTAGTAGGGTTTTTGTGTTCCGGACTATTAGTCAATCTGCTTTCTGTACTTGAAATACTAGGAGCGTCATTCTAGGCCGTGGTGTTCTCTCCCCACGGTTGGGGTCAGGGCACGGGCAGCCTCAGGGGCTAGCTGTGTGCTCATCTGTGTCTCTGGTCATGGCTCAGCCCCAGCCTTTCTCCTCTGCTTCTCCCTAGCTGCAGAAGCTCCTCCTGGCTACATCCTCCCCGACATCAAGCTCTGACCCCCCAAAGGAGGGGACCGCCTGGCCCCAGGCCAGCCTCAGGTCCCGAAGCCAGCGGCCTTGCGTCAAGGTATTCCGTGCATGTCCAGAAGTCTGCCCAGGCCCCCGGGTGGCCTCTCAGGGATACTGCTGTCAACTCTGGCTGGGGAGGCAGGTCCAGTCCTCCACAGCCTCTCCTTGCTCCTCACAGCCTGTAGAGTGGTGTCCGGGGCTCTACTTCCTGAGACCCAGCCTAATTTGGGGTTCTCGAAAAAAGCCCTGGACTTTTTCCCTACTTCGGGCTGTTAGACACTAACACAGGTGAGAGCAGGGCGGAGGAAGGTGTGGTCTGCCTGCTGGCCTCCTCTTCTAATGGGGTTACACTAATAGGGTTACAGTGAAACCCCATGAGAGTTGTAGAGGCGGCAGTCAGTAAAGCTCTGGAATTTCTTTTCTTGGAGCCAGACTTTGGAGCTCTAAACCCTAAGGGTTGAGTTGAAACACATCCCCTTTCCTTCTCAGGCCCCATTTCCCAAGCCTAACAAGGAGGGGTTAAGTGGGTGATTTCCAAGGGTTCCTACCCCTGCACACTCCTCCAGGGGATGGTTGTGTAGGTTCCACACCCTGGAGGTGGGACCAGCTTGCTGGGCCCCTGGGGGACGGGCCTGTCCCTGTGCTCCCTCCCACTTTGTCCGGGCTCACCACCCAAAGCAAAGGCTGCCCTCTTATGGCCCATTCCATCAAGGAGCAGCAGCCAAGCCCCTCAGTACCCAGCTCTTTGCCTTCTGTGAGACGAGGAGACTCCCCAGAGAGGTGGGACACACCAGACAGGGTGTTAGGGTGTTAGCCCCCAGCAACACGATGGGTGGACTGGAAGGGAAGTCGATGATTACTTGGGGCAGATAAGACCTGAGAGATATCTGCAGAGGCCAGATTACAGAGGGCCTCAGATACCCACCCAAGGGAACTTCCCTTATCCTGTGTGCACTAGGAAGCCACTGAGCTTTTCTCTTTTTAGAACAACTTTGTTGGAATGCCATTTTCACATTGTAAAAGCCACCTTTTGTTTGGTTCTTAAGCTGGAGTCTCACTATGTTGCCCAGGCTGGTCTTGAACTCCTGGGCTCACGTGCTCCTCCTGCCTCGGCCTTCCCACTGTTGGGACTAGAGATGCACCACTTAGCCTAGCTAAAAGCCATCTATTTTAAAAAAGTACAATTCTATGAGTTTTAGTACCTTTACAGAGTCATGCAGCCATGACCACAATCCAATTTTAGAACATACCCGTCACCCCAGAAGGATCCCCGGTGCTCCATTTACAGTGACTCCTTCCCACGCCCAGCCCCAGGCAGCCAGCAATCCACTTCCCGCCCCGATACTGAAGGGTGTGGAGCAGCGGTGTGGGGTGGTCAGAGCAGGCCGTTGGCGGTGCATCTGGAAGGGTCTGCAGTTTCCATGCCTGGGAGACTGACTGTTAGGAGGCTGGTAATTCCTTCATTCCTCAGCAACTGAGCACGGCCAGGTGCCAGGCTCTGAGCAGAGGCCGAGGATAAAGTGAAGGAAACCTGGCTATTCCATGATCCAGGTGAGACACTTTGGGCTGATCAGTGACCGCAGGGACGGGGCAGAGGGAGGAGCGGTGTGTCCCTCCCTCCTCACTCTGGCCTCTTTCCCTCTTTAGATGGACAGCACCCAGGACAAGAAGGCCCCCGCACTGCAGTCTCAGAGCCGGAGCTGCACAGAACTGCATAAGCACCTCACCTCCGTGCCGTCCTGCCCCCAGGCGAAAACCTGCTCCCCAGATAGGGGCCTGCAGCTGCTGCCACCCCCGAGTCCCCAGCTCCTTGCCAAAAAAAATGAGGAGCTGGGGGAGGACTGCCTGAGCCCCCAGCCGGCTCCAGCTTCTCCCCGAGATGCCTTGGCCCCAGGCAGGACAAGCCCCAGTGCCCAGGTTCCCCAGGAGGAGGCACGGGCGATGGTGCAGCTCATTCATTACATGCATACCTACTGCCTTCCCCAGAGGAAGCTGCCCCCACGAGCCCCGGAGCCAGCCCCCCAGCCCTGCAGCAGCCCCTCCAGGCAGGCCCGAGCCCGGCCCCGGCACCCCTCCAAAGCCTCCTGGGCAGAGTTCTCCATCCTGAGAGAACTTCTGTCTCAAGATGTCCCCTGTGACGTCAGCAAACCCTACCGCCTGTCCACTCCTGTCTATGCCTCCCTCACACCACGGCCGAGGCCCAGGCCCCCCAAGGACAGTCAGGCCTCCCCTGCCCACCCTTCCCCTGCAGAGGAGGTGAGGATCGCAGCTTCACCCAAGAGCACCGGGCCCAGACCAAGCCTGCGCCCGCTCCGCCTGGAGGTGAAGGGGGATGCCAGTCGGTCTGCCAGGCTGCAGCAGGAGGAGGAAGATGACGAAGAAGAAGAGGAAGAGGAAGAAGAAGAAAAAGAGGAAGAAGAAGACGAGGAAGAAGAGGAAGAGTGGGGCAGGAAGAGGCCGGGCCGAAGCCTGCCATGGACCAGGCTGGGGAAGAAGCCGGAGAGCTTGGTGTGCCCTGTGCGGCGCTCACGGAGACTGAACCCCGAGCTGGGCCCCTGGCTCACGTTCACTGATGAGTTGCTGGTCCCCTTGGAGCCCCAAGGTGCTCTGCCCTCACTGTGCCTGGCCCCCAAGGCCTATGACACAGAAGGGGAGCTGGGCAGCCCCATGGACGAGGACAGTGGCCAAGACCAGCAACTCCTACGGGGACCCCAGATCCCCGCCCTGGAGAGCCCCTGTGAGAGTGGGTGTGGGGACGCAGACGAAGACCCCAGCTGCCCGCAGCTCCCTGCCCGAGGTAGTCAGAGGTGGTGGTCTGCAAGAGAGGGCAGGGGTGGGAGAGCACGCCTCGCTGCTCTGGGAGCCAGGAACCCTTTGTTCAAGTCCTTGAGCCCATGCGCTGTGCGAGGCCGGGCAGGTCCCTTTGCCTCGCCGCCTTCCTCTCCACTTCCCTCTACAATGGGCTGTTGGGGCCGGTCTTCAGGAAAACACCAGTCCATCTCTGAGTTTTTCATCATGAGTCACGAGGCACTGCTTCGTGAACAAGGAGCAAGATGCCTGTTTTCATGGGGCTTGTGTGTCAGTGAGGGGACAGGCACTGCAAAAGTAAACAGAAAAGGAAGATAATTACAAATCGCGGTAGATTCCCTCAAGAAGCTGTGACAGAGATGTGAGTCTGTGAGCTTAGCTCCACAGTGACGTGAGATTTTAAATGCTAGTGATGGTGATGATAATGATAGTTGTCTTTCATGCACTTACTGTGCCCTAGACCAGTGCCTGGTCTAAGGTTAAACACAGATCATCCCCTCTGACTCCTCACATGAAACCCATGGGCTAGGCACTGCAATCATCTCCAATTTAAGACCCAGAAACTGAGGCTCAGAGCTGTTTAGTGATCGGCCCTATGCAGGACTCCATCCAGAACCCACATGTGTGGAACACGGGAGTCAGAGCTCTCGGCCTCTGTGCTACACTGTGACCAGAAGGGTTCGCCCTCATAACCCATCCGCTCTTTTCTGCAAAGTTCAGATCCGCCTGCTGAGACCCTGGGATGCAAGGTGGATTTGAGTTGTTCCTTAAAAGTGGCCAAGGTGTTTGGGTCACCTGCCCGCAGTGCATCTGCGCTTGGCACCCCTGGAAGTTTAAGGTCTCCAGAGGGGAAACGTCTGCTCATAATACCATGTTAGGGAATCTTATTTTTCTTTTTTGTCTTCTTTTCAGACTCTCCCAGGTGCCTCATGCTGGCCTTGTCACAAAGGTAGATTTTTAGAAATTATTGGTATATTATTGTGTGAGATTTTGCCTTGTTGGATTTGTGTGTTGTGGAGGGGTTCACTAGCCCCAGCACTGGCCCTGGCCCCAGGCTGCTTCCCTGCCTGCCATCTGGGGCTCCCAGGAGTCGGGCTCCCTCCGAAGGGAGTTTGTCTTGGGAAGCTGGCCTCTGTAACCCAGGAGCAAGACAGGGAATGAAGCCCTCAGGCCATTTCACAAACTGTCTTCTTCCAGACCCTGATAAGGTTCTTTTCTCCACGTGGAGAGCCGGGGCTGCCGCATTTCTTGGGGCAAGTTCTGTGCCCCCTTTGGACCTCAGTTGCCCCATCTGTAAAGTAAGGAGTTTGACAACTTTGTCCTCTCCCCCCAGGGAACCTTGCCTGTGTCTCATACAAGCTGGGCAACTTAAATTCCTCTGAAAGTCAGGTTGGGGTCTCCCCACAAACCCTCCCCAGACCCTGTTTCCATGGCAGCAGAACCAGGGTCCATCACAGTATCCCCTTGCCCCCTAGAATCTTGGGGCAGTGGATGTCTGCCACTCACTGGCCTCTCCTTTCTGTCCTCCCTGCCCCCACCAGCGACCCTCCTTTTGGTAAGAAGAGCTTCGAGCAGACCTTGGCAGTGGAGCTGTGTGGCACGGCAGGTGAGCCGGGTGCATCCCCCACACTGAGCGGCTCCCGAGGCAGTGCCGGGGCCCAGTGAGCCCTCTCTGCCACCACCCGCGGGCCGTGCTGGGCATTGAGCTGTATAGCGGGGGTGTTGTAAGGAGGTGGGTCAGGGCATTCTATTTATTGGAAGAACATGGTTATAAGGACTTCTACCCCATGCGTTCACCCCCACTATCCAACTATCAGTAAACTGAGGTATAGCCACTCCCCTATGCACAGGGGCATAATTACTGGATTTTGTTGTAAAACTAAAGCATCCCTAGCCCACTTCTTATCCCAAGGAACCCCCTATCCCACTAATTCCAATATTAGTGGTTATTGAAACCATCAGTCTGTTTATTCAACCTATAACATTAGCAGTTCAACGAACAGCCAATATTAATTACAGCAGGACACCTACTCACATCCCTCACTGGAGGGGGAACATTAGTCCTAACATCAATTAGCCCTCCAATGCCATAATCACATTTATTATTCTACTCTTAACCGAAATCCTAGAATTTGCTGTTGCCCTAATTCAAGCCTATGTATTTTCCCTTTTAGTAAGCCTATACTTACATGCTAACACCTAATGACCCGCCACCAAACCCACGCTTTTTTTTTTCTTTTTACTTTTTTCGGTACTGGGGATTGAACCCAAGGGCATTCTACCTCCAAGCTATACCCCTGGCCCTATTTTATTTTTTATTTTGAAACAGGGTCTCACTAAGTGACTGAGGGCCTCACTAAGTTGCTGAGGCTGGCCTCGAACCTGCAATCCTCCTGTCTCAGCCTCCCAAGTAATAGGATCACGGGTGTGCTCCACCACGCCTGGATTAAACCCACGCTTGTCATATAGTTAACCCAAGTCCTTGACTACTAACGGGAGCCCTATCGGCACTTCCGCTGACATCTGGATTAGTAATATGATTCCACTTTAACTCTTGCACCCCAACACTAACAAGGCTTTATAACTAACTTACTGACTATATGTCAGTGGTGATGTGATACTATTTGTGGAGACACCTTTCAAGGTCACCATGCAACAACTGCACAAAAATGATTATGCTGTGGAATAATCCTATTCATCGTCTCTGAAATTTTCTTCTTTGCAAGATTTTTTTGAGCTTTTTATCACTCAAGCCTTGCACCCACCCCTGAACTAGGAGGAGGTTGACTCCCCTCCCCCCAGAAAGGAATCAACCCACTTAACCCCCTAGAAATCCTCCTCCTTCTTTTGTGGTACAGGGAATTGAATTTAGGAGCATTCTACCTCTGAGTTACAGTCCCAGCCCTATTTTATTTTTTATTTTGAAACAGGGTCTCATTAAGTTGCAGAGGGCCTTGCTAAATTGCTAAAGCTGGCCGTGAACCTGCGATCCTCCTGTCTCAGCCTCCCAAGTACTGGGATTACAAGCATGCGCCACCACACCTGGCTAAAATCCCTTTTCTTAACATTACTGAAAAGCAATTCTTCCCCAGGGGAGCCCACAGTCTCATGGGGGACAGACTCGCACCCTGATGAGCACTGTTTGATATGCACTCGTTTCAAAGTATGAGCAGGAGTTGTGGGAGCAGAAGAGGGTCAGAACTGGGCAGGAGTGCGGTCAGGGCTGGGCAGGAGTATGGTCTGGGCAGACTGCAAGGCACCCAGCACGGGGGGTGTGTGAGCTGGGCTCAAAGGTGAACAGAACAGACGTTGGAAAGACACAGAGGAAGAGTGTGCCAGGAAAAGGTGTGGAGGAGCAGCAGAGTTGGCCTGGAAAGGGTGTGGAGGAGCAGCGGTACCGGGTGTGTTAGAGATGCTGGCCACCCAGTCTTCACCCTGTAGGCTTCAGGAGCTCCATAAAAGGAGAGGTGGCATTTAGCAAGTTCCTGTGGTACCCTGGGGAGAATGGAGGCCAGTCAGGTGCAGAGCACCAAGTGCATTATGGTCAAATCCAGGTGGGCAGTTTTGTCCGTGGTGCCTGTACTGCTCCATGTTGGGAGTCGCCTGAGGCAGGGCTCTTTGACTGATGGGAGGTGGAGCAGGAAGAGCTGTCTGATGCCTGGGAGGCATCAGCTGCCGTTACCCATCCACAGAGTGGGAGGCAAGTGCATCTCGTCACATGCCAACTCCAAAGATTGAAACAGCAGGACGGTGATCGGTTAGTGATGCCTGCCACCCACCCGTTGGGGGAGTCAAGGCACGCAGCCACTTTCTTGCCATCCCAAATTAAGGTCTTAGTGGCTCTTGGAGAAGCGCTCAGCCTTCATGTCACATGCTTCTCCTCTTGCCTGCGCAGGACTCACCCCACCCACCACACCCCCGTACAAGCCCACAGAGGAGGACCCCTTCAAGCCAGACATCAAGCACAGCCCGGGCCAAGACGTGGCTCCCAGCCTCCCCTCCCCAGAGCCTCTCCAGCTCACGGCCGCCCCAGGTGCTGCCCACAAGCTGCCCAAGAAGCACCCGGCGCGCAGCGAGCTCCTGTCCCACCTGCGGCACGCCACAGCGCAGCCGGCCTCCCAGGCTGGCCAGAAGCGCCCTTTCTCATGTTCCTTTGGAGACCACGACTACTGCCAGGTGCTCAGGCCTGAGGGCGCCCTGCAGAGGAAGGTGCTGAGGTCCTGGGAGCCATCCAGGGGCCACATTGAGGACTGTCCCCAGCAAGGCGCCTCCTCCAGGGCTGAGATGCAGGCGCCTGGGAGGGAGGAAGACCATAGCTGTGACGCCGGTGCCCCACCCAAGGACAGCACGCAGCTGAGAGACCACGAGATCCGCGCCAGCCTCACCAAGCACTTTGGGCTGCCGGAGAGCGCCCTCGAGGATGAAGACCTGGCCTCGTGCAAGAGTCCCGAATATGACACTGTCTTTGAGGACAGCGGCAGCAGCAGTGGCGAGAGCAGCTTCCTCCTGGAGGAGGAAGATGAAGAGGGATTGGAGGAGGACGACGATGAAGAAGAGGACTCAGGGGTCAGCCCCCCTTGCTCTGACCACTGCCCCTATCAGAGCCCGCCCAGCAAAACCAGTCGGCAGCTGTGTTCCCGCAGCCGCTCGAGCTCCGGCTCCTCATCCTGCCGCTCCTGGTCGCCCGCCACCAGAAGGAACCTCAGGTATGCTTGGGTGACCTCAGGAGGGGTGGTGGACAGCTGAGGATTCCCATCCATCCCCGAGGTTCCAGGGGAGTGGGGAGCCCCAGGAAAATGGCTCTGAGCCCGGGGCTGCATCTCCTGGTGCAGCTGTGTCCTGGTCGGAGGCCCTGAGGGAACACGCTTTCTCAAGTGAGCTGTGGGTGTGTCCCACAAGCAAGACCTAGTGTGTGGCAGTCCAGAGTTTTCCAAACCTCCTGGCCTCAGGAGAGAAGGAAAACCCACTTCCTGGCCTTTATGGCCATGTGTTTCAACGAACTTGCCCCAGATTCTGTTTTCTGCTTTTATGTTTTGTCAACTGGATAGATTTTTATGCAAATATATACAAACCCACATAGTTTAAAACCTACCTGAGATTAGCATATAAAAGAAGGATTAGCGTAATTCTAATCTGTGTTCTAAAAAAAAATCTGGATTAAAGCAGGGTGTTGTCTCTTCCCATCTCTTGGCCCTGCTGAGTCATATGGTGCTTTATGAGGTCTAAGAGCCCAGTGGAGGAACCTTGCGTCATGAGCCTGTTTACTCATGCCATCTTTGCGCACCTAGCCAGAAGAGAGAGGGAGCGAGTCCAAAAGCCAGCTGGGGAGCAAGGCAGGAAGCGCTGAGGCTTGGCAGACTTGGGGGAACGGTGGCTTCTCTCTGATAGCAGCAGGACCTGATTCATCCTGGAGTTGGAAGGAGGGTGGGTGCAGTTCCCGGCCCTGTGTCTGAGCGGCCACTAGATGGTGCTCTTGGGCCCAGAGCAGAGATGCAGAATCACCTGACCGGCCTGTGAAGGTGCTGCTGGGGGAGGGGCGCCCAGAATGTCTGATTCTGTGGGTGTGGATAATTTGCATTTCTGACAAGTGCCCAGGTGATGGTGATGTTGCCAAAGCACCATACTCTGAGACCAGAATTCAGGTCATATAGAGATACCTTTTCTTAGAAAAATTCTGCTTTCTATTTGCACGTCTGTACTAATGGCTCTTAACTGTTTGAGCATCCTGTGAAAGCAAAGGCCCCTCTCACCATTCAGCTGTGCATAAACATCAGTTTTAGCGGGACTCATGGTCTCCCCACAAACCGATGTTAAGAAGCCTTAAATAACCAAAACGAGTAAGAGCCTTTCTCCATGATAAGCCAGTGGCCATCAGTCAGCTATCTTCTCAGACCTCTCCGAGCCTCTTCCTGGCTGTGTTCTCCTCTCCCAGGGGTAGCTCTTACCTTGCAGCCCTCCACGGTCAAGGTTCAATGTTCGCCTTGCTTTGCTGTGAACTAAACTTGCTTTCCACATGAAACAACCTCCTTTGTGAAGCTTTACTCGGAAAACTTCCAAAGTTCTCCTGATGTTGAAGCCATCCTCCAGGGCCAGAGTGGAAGCTCCCTGGCCTCATTGTGTCCTGCCCGATTTGAGCAGGGCCTGCATTCCCAGGCTGGCTTCTGAAGAGTTGAGACCCTCACTAGAACCCGTGAGGGTTGCTTTGGGGCCAGGTGCAGACCTGGTTTTTTGTGCTCACTGGAAGGAGTAAATTGATTATCTTGGTCCCTGCTTAACTGTCCGGCAGGGCTGAGTACCTGTAAGTCCTGGGAAACTGGTACTCAGCCTCTTCCATTTTCTTTTTTTTTTTTTTTCGGTACAGGTGCGTTCTACCTCCATGCTACACCCTCGGCCCTATTTTTTATACTTTATTTTGAAACCGGGTCTCACGAAGTTGCGGAGGGCCTCACTAAGTAGAGAGAGAGAGAGAGAGAGAGAGAGAGACAGGGAGAGAGAGAGAGCTGAGGCTGGCCGCGAACCCAGATCCTCCGGTCTCCGCCTCCCAAAGTACTGGGATTACAAGCGTGCGCCACCACACCCGGCCTCTTCCATTTTCATTGCCTCTCCCAAGCCTCCATCGGTAGACAGCATGTTGAGGCTGGTTTAACCGCTGAACTGCATATTATCTTTCAGTCCCTCTTAGCCCTTCAGACAGGGAAAGTCAACCAATTGTGGTGCGAATGAGTGCCGATCCTGTTATTCTCTGGCATGTTAAAGTTTGCAAGTCACTTCCCCTCCGTCACCCTTTCTGAGCCTCACAGATGCCCTTGGAGGGTGCATCTGCTTCTTACTCCCATTTTATAGATGAGGAAGCTGAGGCTCGCGGAAGTTAAATAGCAGAGCCAGCATCGATTGAGCAGTTCCTGGGCCAAGCATTTATGTGCATTTTCTGGTTAAATCCTCACAAATGGCCAAGGCGGAGGCAGGCACGGTTGATGTTACTTATTTTGTAGATGAAGTGAAACCGAGCAGGCTTATGGAACTGGCCCAGGGTCACCCAGCAGCGAGGGACTGGAGCCAGGATTTGAACACTGGCTGTTTGACTGAAGCCTCTGTGCTGTGTATCTCCATGCCGTTTATCTCAAGTCCTCAGGCTGGAAAAATGAGGGACACACAGGGGAAAAGCTGCTGTGTGTGGCCCCGGGAGCCTGCTAGGGCTCTGCGGATGACAAGCCTCTGAGCCCAGCCAGACGCCTGGAGCTGGGCAGGGCTGGGGCTGTTCCTGACCGAGGCGTTCTAGAATCGGAAGACCTACTTCTAGCTCTGACTACTCTTGCTTTAGGCAAATCCCATCTTGTACTTGAGCCTCAGGTTTTTCTTCTGGAAAATGGGGAAACATAAAACCTCGTGGTTTTTGTTGGTTTTAGCCTTTTCAACCCCCAATGGCAGAGAAAGGCGAGGCTCAGAGGGTTGGGTCATAATTAGCAGCCCGATGGTTCCCAAGGATCTAGGCTTATACGCCAGCAGAAAGTGTATGGAGACCCACACCACGCTGGGCTGTCATTGCCAGGGAAACTGAGCCTCTGCCTTCCTGAAGCACGCCCTTGCCTCCCGGAGCAGCTCTGCCCCTTCCTCCCCGCTCCCTCCCCAACGTGAATGCCTCTGCTTTGCTTGTTCACCGACAGATGTGAGAGCAGAGGGCCCTGTTCAGACGGAACCCCAAGTGTCCGACACACCAGGAAGCGGCGGGAAAAGGCCATTGTAAGTGATGTGGGGCCCTGGAGCCGAAGTGAACGGGGTGAGCAGGGGGTGTCAGAGAGCTGAGCGCCTGAGCCCCCAGCCCCTGCCTGGCGAATAAGGGACCGTGGCCCAGAGAATGCAGTTATATCTCTTTCATTTGGAAATCGCCAGGGTCACCAAAAGCCATCAAAGGTAGCAACCAGGCACAGTTAGCCAACACACTAACCGTGAAGTTTGCAGTTGGTGGCAGTTTAGGTCTCAGCCTTGGGGACCTTGAAAGGGCCAAGAGGGCAGGTGGTGTGAAAGGGGTGAGAACCAGGCCAACCAGGTCACAAGCCAGCCCTGCTACCATCCTCTGTGTAACCTTGGGCAGGTCCCCAGCCTCCCCGAGCCTCAGTTTACTCCTCTGTACACGAGGGAATTGGGCCTTGTGCCTCCTCAGGGTTCCCCCAACTTGTTCAGAGCTAAAAGATCAAGAGAGCCTGTTTCAACTTCCCTAATCCTCTCCTGGAGTTTACTCACAGGCCCTGGCTTTGTGGGGTCCCTGCAAAGCTGCCCACAGAGAAGAGCCATCAGGAGCCTGCAGTGGGGAGCTGGAGCCAGCCAGCCATGTCACCTCCCTAAAGAGGTGGGAGGGAAAGTAGGACGGAAGCACAAAAGGAAGAGCCACACGCACTGGATGCTGTGCCTCGGGACAGGGTGATGGGACAGGGTGATCGGAAGGCCTAGCATAATCCTTGGCTTTAGACAATAACAATGTACAAGATAGATGAGGTCCCCTCTCCCATGGTTGGGGCAGAAGGGAGAGAAAGATAATAGACTTGTAGATAAAGGTGCAAACAATGGCACTAAGGATTAGGATGGCACTAGGAAATTAATAACATTATGACTAACATGTCTGAAATGTACAGTCCTGTTCAGATGTATTTACATAGGTGGCTGGGGGGAGGTGTGTGCAGAGCTCAGCCCAGGGGGCATGAAAAGGGGTCACCAGGAAAATGCAGGGACAGAGTGTTTGGGGCGGGGCAGGACACGGCTTTGTGAATGCAAGAGGCAGCCAGGAGGCCGAAGGAAGGCCTTTCTCTATTGAGACGAACCCAGACATGTCATGGCATGGGGCGGATGCTGCCCTGCTGTGGAGCCTGGGCCTGGGCTTTCTTCCTTGCCATCAGTGGTCACAGGTGGGGTGACTGGAGCATCTCTGGCTGTAGCCTGTTCTCAAGGAAATACAGTGTGTCCAAACACACGCTGTTGGTGTCGCCCATGGGAGCACAGTGTCCACCAGTGGCTTCAAGTGGGTGGAATTATAAATTTGACTGGGGAGGAGGCTGCAGCCTGGCTTCCCCATCGGCTCCCTGTGCTGGGCTGTTCCAGGTGCCCCCCAGCATAGCACTGGGCTCTCCCGGAGGCGACCTCTCAGTCACAGTGTCTATGCTGTGGCTCCAGTAGCCCCGATGCCACCTGTCTCATGACCTCTCCTTGTATCCACTCTGAGCCCGCAAACAACCCGGCTCCTAGTGCCTCCTCCACAACTTGCAGTTCTGCCCCAGCACCTCCCCCACTCAGACTCAAAATGCAAGTGTGGGAGCTACTAACATGCACGTGGATCGCAGGATAGCCCCCTGCCCTGCAGCCTGGCCTGGGCTCAGTCCTCTCCTCTAAGCAGTTGCTTCCTTTGGGGGCCACTTCCCTCCAGCACTCGGCAGCCCTGCTCCAACAAGGGCAAGTCCTCCAGTATAGAGGTTGTCATTGTCCTTTCTGTGACTCCAGCTGGTATTGCCACTCAGCCAGGCCTGGACAGGAACGAGGACTCCACGGGAGCAATGACCAGGTCCCTCTCTGTCCCCTTCTCGAGCAGGGTGAAGGCCGTGTGGTGTACATTCGAAATCTCTCCAGTGACATGAGCTCCCGGGAGCTGAAGAGGCGCTTCGAGGTGTTCGGCGAGATTGTTGAGTGCCAGGTGCTGACGAGAAGTAAGAGGTGAGTCGAGCCGTTGCAGACACGGGTCCTCATCCAGGGCCCGGTGCACGGAAGATGCCAGAGAAGATCTGGGGAACAGATATGACGGAATCCACAGCCACGACCTGGAGAGCCAGGCCTAGGAGAAGAACCCGAAATAAGAATCGTGCAACCTGGAATGGCAACAGACACGGGCTCCTGGGGTACTGCGGGCCAGACAGTCTCCACACTGCCCATTACTTAAACTTTCAACACTCCCATGACGTAGGCATTCTTATTCTTGTGTGTGTGTGTGTGTTGCGGGGGGGTGGGGAGTACTGGGAATTGATCACAGGGGTGCTCTACCTCTGAGCTACACTCCCAGCACTGTTTATTTTTTATTTTGAAACAGGGTCTTACTAAGTTTCTAAGGATCTGATTAAGTTGCTGAGGCTGGCCTCAAACCTGCGATCCTCCTGTCTCAGCCTCCTAAGTACTGAGATTACAGGCAGGCACCACAACGCCCCAGCTGATTTTTATTCTTTCTATTGTTCTCCTTCCTGGGAGAGCTCAAACAAGTTAACTGAGCAGCTCCTTCAGGGCCGACCAGAACTGGAGCCCACCTGTCTGCTTCAGGGCATTTGCCTGGAGATAATGCGGAGCAGCTGGAAGCCACGCGTGCCACGTCTCCGTGCCGCTCACATCCCTCCCTTCCTCTGTAGCAGCTTGTCCTGGGCCTCCATTCTGCTGGGCAGCCCTGGCTTTTCCTTGCTTTCTTGGGAAGCGCTGTTTTATCTGTCAGGGAATCTGCAAAAAGGACAGGTTGCCTATAAATGTACAATTGAAATGTCAAAACTTTATCAGTTTGGAAATAGTCCTAAGTTTTCTCCCATTACAACTGCAAACTGATTTATTAGGAGTTTTAAAATGTTGTTTAATAATAACAAAAGCTTCTGCAAGAAAATAGTTTCTTGTGTAATAGTCATTATATACTTTATACCCATTAGGATGATTTCTATCAAGGACCCAGAAAATAAGTGCTGAGGAGGATGTGGAGAAGCTGGCCCTATTTTTTATACTTTATTTTGAAACCGGGTCTCACAAAGTTGCAGAGGGCCTCACTAAGGAGAGAGAGAGAGAGAGAGAGAGAGAGAGAGAGCTGAGGCTGGCTGCGAACCCGGATCCTCCGGTCTCCGCCTCCCAAAGTACTGGGATTACAAGTGTGCGCCACCACGCCTGGCTAGGCTCATTCTTGAACAAATGTATGTGTCCAGGGAGGGCCACGTGTCATGTGATTTACCCTGACACCCGGACCCTGGTTGACCCCACAGTGCTGTTTGTAGAGGAAGGGGAATGGATGCTGAGCAGGCAGATGAAGGGTAGATGTGTATAGAACTCCAGCGACCTTGGGGGAGGAGAAGGCCAGGTGAGCAGCCATGGACGTGCAGCCGAGGCTGGCTCTGCAGAGCGCAGGAATGGCGTAGTAATACAGGTGGGGGGCAGGCATGGTGAAAGCAACGCTGGGAATCGCAGGGAGGTGTGGGCAGCGTCAGGACGTGGGCTTTAATGTCAGGGAACCTGGTTTCAATCCCTACTCTGCCACTTGCCTGTGGGTAGATTCCTGAACCCCCGAAGTCTGTTTCCTCCTGGTGAAGTAAAGATACCAGGACCCAGCTTCTGGGGTCATCTGAAGAGCACGTGAGGCAGGGGGTCTGGCGCCTGCGGACATTCAGCAAGCCACCTGCTCTTAATACTATCACACTGCAGGGGTCGGCCTAGCGAATGTCACCTTCTCTGATTAGGAGCCGTGGAACATGGGTTGTTGACTGCATTGTTGTGGCTCTGTGCTGCTCCTCTCGGAATAGATGATCTGGCTGTGTCCACCAGGCCCGCCTAGAACACTGTCCCCTTGTCCTCTTCCGCAGAGGCGAGAAGCACGGCTTCATCACCTACCGGTGTTCTGAGCACGCGGCCCTTTCCCTGAGGAATGGCGCTGCCCTGAGGAAGCGCGACGAGCCCTCCTTCCAGCTGAGCTCCGGGGGGCTGCGGCACTTCTGCTGGCCCAGGTACACTGACTACGGTAAGTACCCAGCCACGTGGTAAGACCGGAGCCCCAGGGGCAGCGACTTCCTGTAGTGATGCCCTGATAACGCTCTTCTGGACATGGCTCCATACCCGATCCCCGATGTGCCCGCTGGGATAACATTGCAGCCACTTTGCCGGGAGGCCACCATCTTGCTTGTCTTCTGGTGTGACCTGTACTGTGAATGGCACCAAAGACAAGGCCAAGCCTCCCGTGGCCCCTCGGGAAGTTCAGCCTTGTTCAGAGCCAGCTGACAGGACATTGCTGTCCTGACTCTGGGACATTCCAGAGTGGGACATTCCATGGTGACCCCCGAGGCAGCAGCTTTGTCCGCACATGGGCCATAGTGTAACAATACCGTCCTCGTGTCCTGACCATTTGGGGACAAGTTAGTGAAGGACAAAGAAGTACAGTGTAGCAAAGAACTATTGGTAGAGGAGAGGCCGAGGTAGCCTCAGACTTGAGTATCGGGAGACCTAGGTGGGGCTCAGGGCAAGCGGAGCTCCTCCTGGCTGCACGTCCACTTGTGGGACTCAGTTTCCCTATCTATACAAGATAGGAATTCATTTTGCCAGCCTTCCCTTAGGTGACTGGCAGTAGGTTACTAATGGGCGAGAAGCTGTTGAGACTCCGGGATGTTGCAGCTGGAAAGGAGTTCCGGGATGCTCTAGTTTGGCCCCCCCCCCTTGCTTTACAAACAGGGCCACTGAGGCCCTGAGAAAATGTCACAGCAGGTGGCAGTGGATGCTCCTGTCAGCGCTTATCCCTGCTTTCTAATGGCCTGAGCCATGTGACTCCCCGGGGTCCACCCTTAGTGGAAGGTGTGCTGGTCCTCCGGCCTGCGCGAGGCCCTCACTGCCTTCGCCTCTCCCCGCCCCCAGATTGCAATCCAGAAGAGACCCTTCCAGCGTCCGCGAAAAGCAAGTACGAAGCCATGGATTTTGACAGCTTACTGAAGGAGGCCCAGCGAAGCCTGCATTGATAACAGCCTTAACCTTCGAGGAATACCTCAATACCTCAGACAGGCCCTTCCAATATGTTTACGTTTTCAAAAGAAATAAGTCTATGAGAAGGAGAGAGCGCACGCGTGTGAGAGAGAACACACGTGGGAGAGACTTGAAACTGCTGTCCTTTTAAAAAAACAAATCAATGTTTACATTGCACAAAGCTGCTTCTGTCTGTGAGTTCCCATGGTGTTGACGTTCCACTGCCACGTTAGTGTCCTCACTTCCCACGGGTTGTCCTGGGTGAGCCTCGAAGTGCTGGGTCAGTGCCCCCGCCCCTCCTGCCCGACTGACTTCCTCTCGTAGACTTGCAGCTGCGTTCACCATACCATCTCTTGTCCGTAGTGTGTGATGATGAAATTGTCACTTGTGAATAGAATCAGGATTATAAACTCATTTCTAATTGAAGAAAAAAAAAGTATATCCTTAAAATAATGTATTTATGGCTCAGATGTCCTGTGCCTGGGATTATTGTATCGCTTCCTTGATTTTTAACTATGCACTGTCACGAGGTGTTTGCCACTGAGCAGCTCTGCTCCCCTGGCTAGATTGTCCTGGAGGTGCTGGATGGCCGGTAGGCTGGTCCCCGGGAGACACGGCCTGCAGCCACAGCTAGCGGTGGTGGGGAGAGATTTCTAGGCCTTTTCTACTGAGTCCTGCCCTGTCACTTATTTTAAGTAAGCTTGGGTCAAATAGCGACAAGAGGCCCCATCTCATGCCCAGCTCAAACTTGAAACGTGTGCCTGTCTGTTAGTGCACAGACCCTCATGGGCCTTGTGAAGAAAGCAGGTGAGCAGCATCGTGCCTGTGCTCCAGGGGAAGCAGGCAGTGACTTGCCCGAGATCCCATGGCTAGCAAGAAGGCAGAGCGGGGACCCATACCAGGCCTTCTGGTTCCGGTTCCCAGCTGCTCAGGTAAAGATGCACAGCTCAGGGACTGGTAGAGGTGAGTTTGGCTAAATTTGGCCACAGACTAGAAGCCTAAGGGCTCATCTGGGAGCTAAGTCAATAGCTGAATGACCAGCATTAGGAACTCCAGTTCCAGCACAGGCCTGAGTGTGCCACCAACTTTGATCCTGAGTGGTCTCGTGGCTTGCCTCCACCTGTGGGCACACCACTGGGGCTTTGAGATGACCTGGCACTGGTGCAGACAGACAGTCCAGGAGCAGCCATCCTCTAGGGCCAGCTGCCAGCCCATCTCCCTTCTTTACCTCTTCCTCATTTGTAATGTTGTTTGATGGGGTGGGGCAGGGGAGCTAGGAGAGGTTGCAAGGGTTGGAGTTGAGTAAAGCAATCTCCAATCTCCTTTCCAGCGTAGAAAGCGTTCGGATTGGGCCTTGCTTCAAACTTTGTGTTGTTGAGTGGATTCAGAGCCATGTCCAGCTTGACGTTCTGTGGGTACCTTAGGGTCATTCATGAGGGAGAGCGTGGCCAGGCAGAGTATGAGCATATTGTTTCTGCTTCACACTGAGAGACTCCTCCTTGGTCTCTGACATGTCAGGGTTCCTTGAGACGTTCATTTGAAAAAAAAAAAATCCTACCACTTAAAAAAAGTTTGAAAGTGACTCATGAAACTAAACTAGCAAAGATAATCTGTTGTGAATGCCAGGCCTTTGAGATTGGTAGTTGACCTTTTCTTAAAGACTATCAAATACCTTAGTAGGTAAACTGAACCCACGTTCTTGTCCAAGACGGTGAATACACTCCTTGCCCTTGGATAAGGCTGGAGGAGACAGACTTTAGCTGACATAGGGAATTTGAGATCCTGTGTCTCAAGTCAATTGACTTCTCTGGACCTCCGTTTCCTTTTCTGTGAAATGGACTGAGGGGGGAAATTGGGCAGGTTCCAACAATTTTAGCGTCTGCTAAGGTAGTATCTAGCTCAAGGTGGCAAATACACAGCTTATGTGCCACTACTCCCACATCCTTGGCCAATGCAGACATAACTAATCAATTATAGCACTCTGATTCTTTGAGCCTAGATGTGCTTTTAGAATCCCCAGCACAGTGCCCTGGGCAGTCATTACTAATTGATCAGAGTTTGATCTATTTGACATCGTGGTATGATCTTTGAAAGATTTCCATCAATCATACAGAACCACATGCTGGCTGGGTTTCATGCTGGCCCATACCTGTCTGTCATGTCCTGATCAATGAGAGGAAACTCTCCTAAAGTCATTCCGTGGCACCAGACTCACAATATTACTGTGACACACAAGTCCACTTGAACGGGGCGGAGGGTACAATAGCAGACAGGAACTTATTTAGGGAAGTCAGAGCTTATGAGGATGGACTCAAAAAAGGGACTTTCCACAGTACTGCCCTGGTCATTCCAAATTCCTTCATAGCTGTTTACTGCCTAGCACATGGTAGGCACATAATAAATGGTTACGGAATGGAATAGAGTCAAGATCCTTCTTTGCCTCCACTAAGACCCTGCATCAAGGAGGAAACTGAGATTTCATCTTGCAGATAGGAAGGAGACTAGATTCAGAGTCTGAAGAGCTGGGCAGCCCTGACTCCACCAAGAATTCTCTTGTAGCTTTGCTGAGTCCCTTCCCTCCCCAGAAGGGCTGGATGACCTTGCAGCCCCTGCTGTTTGCTCCTTCCTACATCACCCTGGGCCTGGGGTACTCCTTGAGTCCAGGATTCCTTAGGATAAGGAAGTGGAGAGTTTTAGCAAAGGATGAGCCTCTCCCTACCCTTTCAGGTTGGTTCCATCTGGGGCACTAGAAGTTACTTAAACCTTGGCTTTGAGCCGAGCAGGAACCTGATTGTGGGTGGGTGGATAGAACCCGAGGAGCCTAAGGTCAAGGCTGGGACCACTGAGGGGTAGGACACCTGCCCAGGGCATCCAGTAGTCTCCACTTGCCATTCCATATTTAAAAAGGCTACAAGTTCTAAAGTTGACCAACCCTGCAAACGACCTCTATACGGAAGACTCATTCGGTGCTGTGTATTATTTACCCAGGAGACTCTAAGGTTTCTCCAGGATGGGTCAACCTTGGTCTCTTCCCCACCAAATTAAGAAGTAACCGAGGGGGAGCAGCTGCCATTGGCAACCGTCTCATCGTAGCTCTGTCCTAGTGTTTGCTCTCAATGATGTTTACATGTGATTGCCATATCAGCTTCCTGTAGACTATGTTGATAGCCGCCCGTGCAGGGCAGGCTCTACTGTCCATCTCTGTGCCGTGCTGGTGTTTTTCCAGAAATGTCTGATCCAACCCCTAAGTGGAATTCTTCCATCTCCTTCCTCAGTCAGTACAAGGCTGAATCAGAATCCTCGCTCCTGGGGGCTCTGTTTACTGAAGGAAAATGCATCAAAGAGGTAAAGAATATGAGTGCATGGAGTGCAGCCAAGGCCCCCGCTCCCTTCCCCCCCACGCCTTGCCCAGCCAACCAGAAAGCTGCTTTGAGTCAGAAAAAACCTGTTGGGTGCTATATCTGCAAGATCTAGAGATCTTGCAGCACCAAGTGTCAAGGGTTCAGGAAAGCGGCAGGACTAGGGTGGAAGGAGGAAGGGAGGATGGCTCCGAGCTGCAAAGACTCGTACTCAAGTCCTGGTATCTTTCATGGCCTAAAGCCTTGCTTGTCAGTTTTTTGAGAGCGATTTCTCCTAGCCATCTGCAGTGTAGCTTCTGAGGCTGCTGTGCAGGTGGTTCGCAGAGGGGCAGGGAAGGCATTGACAGCCCAGTCCTGCAGGGACCACTTGGTCCATGGTACATCCCAGGCCTTGAGTTCAGTTGACTCTCAGCTGAGCCTGCAGCTTGAGAGACAGGTCAACCCAAATATGAAGTAGAATCAACCCTAGAGGATGTGTTGATCAGACTCACTGATGTCAAGATTGCAGTATTTTTCTTAGCATTTGAAATTTAGCAGTTGCCCTCGGTTTGCAGGAACCCATATCCCAGCGTCAGATATAACCAAGGAACGAAATTGGATGTATAATAGCAAATAAAGTGAACCTAATGGTTTCATAGGCCAAAGACAGGGAACCCTCTCACCCCTTCCCAATGGGGCAGAAGGAAACCGACTAGTACCTATGTGCAATATGTTAAAGCCAGTCCCAAAGCTTCTGAGGTGTTTGCACACACAGATGGGCTCCAGGACTGCTTGCAGAGTCTGGAGGTACAGGGTAAATGGAGGGAGAGTTTGGGAACTGGAAACCCACATGTACAGAGACGTCCTTGGCCCAAAATAGATGTGGGGGGGTAGTCCTGGACGCCAGCTGCAGGATGCCCAGGAAGTAGGCAGAGGCTGACTTTGCACTAACCAACAAGCACTTTGAGAAAACCCCAGCACTTCAGCCTCTCCGATGGCGAATATGGGTCTCCTCTGGCTGTGGGAGATGCTCTCCTAGAGACTGCGGCCATCCCAGGAAGGGGGCTGGGGCAAGGGAGGAGGAAGAAAGGCTGTTAGTCCTTTGCTGACCTCTTCGTTGGAAACCCTAGAAATAGGAAACAATGGGTTTAGATCTTGGTACTTTTGTAGAAAGATTAAAAGCAGCCCGGCTAATTAAAATGGGTTTGTGGAGCAAATTTAACTATAAGCCATCTGAGAGTGAGGAAACCCCAAGGTTTCTTACTTGCTGTGTGACCTTCGGCCCCAGTTTCCTCATCTCGCACATGACTGTTGAATGATGGGAGCATTCTGGCCATGGAGCGAGAGGAGCCTGTCATTCCCCTGTGAACCCAGTTCCATCCTCTGGCTATGCCCAGCCCCGGCTCAGGGTGAGGCCTCTCTGCAAGGTACCAGCCAGCGGGCCCCACTGTCCTGGCTGAGCTACCTCCTGTGCGGAGGCCAGCTCCCCAGAACAGATCTAAGCCATAGTTTCTAATGGGGATGGTGAGGAACTAAACCCCCAGCTTGGCTAGGTGGTGATGTCAAATCTCACATTAGCCTTGTCATCGTCCCCACCGAACAGCTTTTCATCCGAATGTTGTGACCACTGGCTGTTTCTCTCTTGCTCTCAGACAATACTAGCAATACACTTGTTTTTTGAAAACAGCTTAACTTAGGCACTTTTCACACATTTCTTTCAAATGATTGTAAAACATATGGGACGACAGGAGGCATCAATCACGCTGCATATGTTTTCGGGCAGCTTTTGTTTCTTTGTTTCTTTAATAGTACAGCAGCAGTGACTGAGCCTTCGGGATTTGGGGAGGGCAGATTTTTTAAAAATTCTGTTTCATCAGAATGCTTTGCACATCCAGAAGGAGTACGGAAATCCAACGGCCCAAATCAGGGCTCGGAAAATATGGCTTTGTCATTGATCAGTGTCTGGGCTGTGCAACAGCTCTTCAAAGAGGTGTTCATATGGCTAGAACCCCCTCCGTGCTGTATTTTTTTTTTTTTTTTTTTTTTTGTCAAAGGATTCTCCAAGGAAGCCTTAAAAAGCCTCCTTTTTCACTTTGCCCGCCTTGCTCTTTGGTACCGGTGAAGGGGATTGGTCAGTTTCCACCTCAGCACTTTGCCTTATCAACATGTGGTCGCCATCTAGTGGCTAAAGACTGCATCCACCGGCTACCCAAGACGAAAGGCGAATAAATCCCCGCCACCAGCCACCCTGCTGTCCAGCACTAACCCTGGGAATGAAATGTAACGGCACGAGCGGCCTGCCTGTGTGTGCAGAGCTCAGTGTGACTCCAGGGTCAGAAGAGTTCAGAAGCAGCCCCTTAGACTCACCTGACTGAGAAGTGCATTAGACATCCTGTGGGTAGAGACCAGAGTGGACCCTGAGTCCAGGTGCCGGGAGGGGTTTACTGTAACTGCAATACCGGCAGCCCAGCTGCTGACCTTGTTAAGTGAACCTCTGCTAGGTGGCCCACAAAGTTGGGGGTGAGGATGGGAGGGGGGCTGGCCGTGACCTTTGATATGGTCCACTGAATAGCCAAACAGGTTCTTTTGTTTGATTTTTTTGTTTGTTTTGTTTCGTTTTTGTATTTAAAAATCTTGTCAAATGTTTTTGTGTTAGGAATAAAAAGTCATAAACTCTTCCCAACTTTGTTTCTTGAGGGATGTTCTGATTCCGATTGAAATGAGTTGGAAATCTCAAGGGGAATGTGGTGCGGGTGGTGTGTGGGACGGCGCAGTAGACCACCTGGATTTCCAGATGGTTTTCGGGAAAGGTGACCATCCAGAAGTCCAGCTCAGTGCAATCTGCTCCAGAAATTTACACCTACGCCCTCACCTCCTTGTGCCATGTGGTTAGCTTTGGCTGATGGTGAAGCCCACGCAAGCTCCCCTCACCTGCCCCAAGTGTCTGGAGACGGTGTCTGTAGCTAGCCTTAATCGACTGGGCAAGGTGGTCCCTGTGGTCCCTTCCAGCATTTCCAAATCTTGGACTCAAA
Source organism: Glis glis (assembly GCA_004027185.1). Taxonomy (NCBI): domain Eukaryota; kingdom Metazoa; phylum Chordata; class Mammalia; order Rodentia; family Gliridae; genus Glis; species Glis glis. Next base: position 54,469 of record PVJS01007947.1, read on the forward strand.
ATCCTTTTCTCTTGGTGTGACCATGCAGCCTAGAGAATTCTGAGCAATAGGGAGCCAGGGGTTTCCCTGGCTCTGCGACAGGGTCAAACCAGGGAATGGCTAAACTTGTGAGGTTGTCATCCCCAGGGGTACTACTGTAGGGGGCAT
>PVJS01007948.1:0-54508 GCA_004027185.1 Glis glis
CTCCTCCTCCTCCTGCTTCTTCTTCTTCTTCTTCTTCTTCTTCTTCTTCTTCTTCTTCTTCCTGTCTCTTCTCTTCTCTTCTCTTCTCTTCTCTTCTCTTCTCTTCTCTCTCTCCTCTCCTCTCCTCCTCCTCCTTCTTCTTCCTCTGTCTCTCCTCTCCTTTCTTGTCTTCTCTTTTCTCTTCTCTCTCCTCTCCTCCTCCTCCTTCTTCCTTCCTTTTTTTCTCTCTCTCTCCTCTCCCCTCTCCTCTCCCTCTCTCCCCTCTCCTCTCCCCCTCTCCCCTCTCCTCTCTCTCTCTCCTCTCCCTCTCTCTACTTCCTTTTTCTTCTTCTTCTTCTTCTTCTTCTTCTTCTTCTTCTTCTTCTCTCTCCTCTCCTCTCTCCTCTCTCTCCTCTCTCTTCTCTCTCTCTCCTCTCTCCTCTCTCCTTTCTCCTCTCTCTCTCTCTCTCTCTCTCTCTTTCTGCCTCTTGGCTGCCATGAGTGATCGGCTTTCCTCTGCCATGCCTATTTCAGTCAGCATCCTCACAGCTGAAATCTAGACATCTGACCACAAACCATAGAGGAGGGAAGATTTACTGGGGCTCCTGGTTTCAGAGGTTTCAGTCCATAGGGCCAGCTCCAAAGCATAAATGGTGGCCATCATGGCAGTAGGGTGCGCGGAGGACCACTTTTCTACAACATGAGGCTGGAAGCAAAGAGAGGAAAAGGAGGGGCCCTGTGGACAGATAGAGTCCCCAATCCCACACCCCCAATGACCAATGCCCCGCCTCCTCCAGCCATGCCCCGCCTACCTATGTTACCACCCAGTAAATCCATTCAATCATTAACCCATCAATGGATTTACTCCCTGGTGAGGTTAGAACCCTCATGTTCAATTCTTTCACCTCTGAACATTTTTGCATTGCCCATACATGAGCTTTTCCAGGGGGACATTGTGTATCCAAACCCTAAAGATGCCCTTCCGCCCTGATGTTCTGCCTCATCTCCAGCCCAACACGATAGAGCCGGCCCACCATGAACTGAGACCTCTGACTCTATGGGCCGAAAGAACACTTTCCCCTTTCAGTTGATTTTCTCAGGTATCTGTCACAGCAATGGAAAGCTGACTAACATACTTTCCAATCCCCTTGGGAAGATAAAGGAAAATAAGAAATGAAAATCAACCGGAACATAAGATGTTTGAGAGAGCTCAGATTTAAAATGACCTGAATAACTCTGCATGTGTTGGGAAAAAAAATCTTAGGAAAGTATTTTTCCTGCAATGGTTAAGACTGGAGTCATAACAATACTCGGCACCTATCTCATCCCCAACAGCACCTGTGTGATATCCTTTGGGATGTTTGATTAACTTGTCAGGAGTAGTATAGACTTTAAAGGCCCAATTTTATAAAGAAAATCAAACAACCGAAAGCCTTGGGGAGTTACAATGGCTTGAGTAGGTCCCATCGCTTATAAGGGATAGGGTTGGGGCCAGATACCGATGCTGAGGGTCTGCGAGTTTGTTTAATTCCAGCCTAGTTTCCCTTCCCTTTACCATGGTGTGGGGAGATGATGTAGCTGCTGCGCTAATGATGAAGCGGGAGGTGGTTGGATGAAGCCCAGCCGGAAGGTCTTAGGTCTTCCCCTCCCCTCTCCCTCCCCCCATCCCGCCTCTTCTAAGGGCAGAGATTTCCTGGAATCTCAGTATCCCAGCACTCGGTTATGCCCATAATGATCAGCTCCTTGCACTCTTGACACAGAGTGAGGAAGCTGGGGAGAAGGAAGCAGAGATCTTGGACTTCGATGCCCTTCTTCCTTCTTCCTGGGTGTCTGCAGGTTAGCCCGGTCTGCTCTAGGGAGGTGTTAGCTATGGGATCATTGGATCTGGGGGAGCTCGTGTGTTCTGCCATCTTGCTCCATGATACAGAAGCTGAGATCAGGCTCTCTGCGTGTGAGCTCAAGAGAGTTGAGAGCCAAGGCAACAATTCCCAAGCCAAGACCCATGGCCATTTCAAAGACCTGCCCTGGGAGAATGAGTGGGCAGGAAGGCTCATTTTGAAATGTCCTGGGTCCCGCCAGGCACTGGGGATTGGGAAATGAGTGCTGATCAGCGCCAACCAGCGTGTCTGTGTTCCTGTTTCTTATGAGAGGAGGAGGTGCAATTTGGCTGAGAACGGAGAGGTTTGCAGGCCTAATGGCTAGCAGGCGAGGGCGATGGGGCCAAGAGAAGAATCCCACATTCCTCTGCCCATCCCTTCCCTTGTCCAATCGGGAGTCCTCCGCTCCCTTTCCCCACAGACCGTCAGTGTCACAGAAAAGCCTTCAACAAATATTAGCACAAGCCGACTCCAGCTACCGCATGCTTCGCTTGCAGTATCAACCCAACCCTTGGGTGCCTGGCACCCTGCGAGGTTTATAGAGAATTCCAGAACGGGGAGTGACCTTAAAATTCTTGTTGTCCAGCCTCCCCTCCTGGGACTGAGAACTGAGCCCTGCAGGGCCCCAGCTGCCCCTGCAGTTTCCCCGATAAAGAGCTATTTTAGGTGCCCCAGGCTGCCAGGCAGTGGAGGTCGAACAAAGCTACCCTTGGGTGGGACAAACCCTCAACCTTTATCTTGGCCCTTGAAGTGAGGGTTGCTTGAATACAACTGCTGTTTATGCAAATCCCATGCAAATCAGGGCAACTGGATTAACCGGGAGGGAAAAAAATAATCCCATGGTTTTTCGGAGCCTTCCCAGGCTCCGTGCTGGCCACAGTAAAGATGAGGGTTTTTTTTTTTCCCCTCTTCTGTTTATTAAGTGTTGTTTTCTGTTTTTGAAACTTTTCTTTGGCACAGGTAGCTCCGGCCAGGACAGAGTCCTTCTCCCGAATGACCTGGCTCTGTCCAGCTGCAGGGCCTGTGTGTGGACAGGGAGGTTTGTTCTGAGCTGGGTCCACAGGGGCCTGTTGGAAGTCACCACACCTCAGACAAGCCTGCCAAGGCCCCTGTGGGGGGTGAGCCTGGGGAGGTGGCTGGCAGAGGTCCGGAACAGGGAAGGCTTCTTCCAGGGACAGTTGCTCAGCCAACACCAGGGTGTCTCTCCCCATAACCAGGTCTGAGAAAGGAGCCCATCTTTCGGGTGGGAATCTTCTGTTTGTAAGATTCCGAATAGCCTATTTGAAAACACGGCCGGTTGCCATTTGACATCGGCAGAGACTCCAGCTCAGCCACTGGGCTTGCATATTTATGCAAAACAAAATGCAAATGAGCCCATTGAACCCTTTGTCTATACCCTGCCAAGCTGGAAACCTGGGTTTCTCCACAGACTCCTGGGGCCTTTGTCCTCTCCAGAGGAGCTTTTCTAAGTAGGACATGGCGACTCTGAAACTATGCTGGTTCAGGGGAATCCAACTCAATAAAGATGTTTTCTGAGTTCCTACTAAGTGTGAAGTACCTGAGTTGCGACGAAGAAAGAAAATATAAAATTATGGTCCTGATCTTTAATAAGGTTTCCTAATCTGGTTAGTCACACATTTAAGTATTCACTCAACAAACACGTATGGAGCACCTGCTACTGCTAGGCCATCAGCTCAGCGGTGGGGATCCAGGATGAGCAAGCCGGAGAAGCATCCTGCTCTTGTGGGCTTACATCCTAACAGAGGAGACAGACAACAAAAGAGGCGGTTATACATACAAGAACAACATCATAACCGACTGCAAAAATAGCAGGGCAATGTTTTATTATAGTAGAAATGTGGGATGGCCTAGTTTGGTAAGTCTTTGTAACTGTTAAATCTGCTTTTTGAATAAATTTAAAGTATTCACAAAAAGGGCAAAAGGGCAGGAGATACTTTTTTTGCTTATCATCTCCATCCTTGTTTAGCTTAATTGAAGTAATGATGTTCCATTAGTTAATAAATCCCATAAATATTGATTCAAGGCCTGCTGGGATCAATAGTGCTCTGGGCACTGGGGATTCCTAGACCAAGCACCGGCTCTCAGATACTAATCAAGTACCCAAGACACAGGGATGGAGAGAAGTAATCCCGGGCAATCACAGTGACATAGGGTGGCAGGTGGGTGGCAAAGGTGGCATTAAAATGAAGCACAGCCCAGGTGCCGGGGACAGCAGGAGTAAAGGACTGGATGGGCCTGGTAGGTTGGAGAGGCCAGCACAGGCATAGGTGGGGGAGGTAAGCTGGGGAATGGGCCAAGGGGAGTAGGTAAAACTTACCATCAATGAGGCTGGAAACTTGTGGTGGATTTCAAATTCGGGAGTGACCTGAACAGGTTTTATGGTTTGTGAAAGATCACTTGGGTTGCCTAGCAGCGGTCAGACAGTAGGAAGGCAAGAGAGGAAAATGGAAAAACACAGGATTGTTGTTGCAGTAGTTTGGGCAAAAGGTAGTGGCAGCTTTGACTAGGGGGGCATCAGGATGCTCATGCAAACAGGCAATCTCTACCTTATTTGGAAGGTACAGTTCACCTGACCAGGTAATGAGCTGGATGTGGAGGGGGCAGAGATAGGAGAAGTAAGAATGGCTCCTAGGTTTCTGTCTTAACTGAGAGAGTAAATAGTGGTGTGGCTTTATGACTTGGGAAGGTTGGGAAGGGATGGCTGGAAGGGGATCCAGAGGGCTGCTAAGATGTCTAAAGGTCGAGATGCCTCTTGGACCGACAAGGCAGCTGCTGTTTGCATGAGTCTAGGGCTCAGAGTGCACCACTAGTTTAGAGTCAGTGTCTGACGTACTACTCTGCTATGCATCCTCCCTCTATTTCATGAAGAAGCTGGATGAGGTGAGGTGGGGTCTTTGCAGCTCTTGGGAGAGAAGCTGTTCTGAGGATCGGGGCCAGGCGTGGCCTTTGCACTTTTCCAGGGCAGCATCAGGGCCTGGCAGATCCTGCACCTGCTCATCGCCAGTGTCCTGGCCTTCCCCAGACTTGTCGGGTTCATGCCACAAAGGTGCCTCTCTGCACTCAGAGCGCGGGAAATCGAGAGGAGTGCTTGGAGCCCCACTCCCAGTGCTCATTCCTGGGAGGACCAGAGAAAAGGCCATCAGGAAGAAAGCAGCTTTGTCTTCAGGCCACAGTCGCTCATGGCACTGCAGACAAAGAAACTAAGACCTGGAGAAGAGACACGCTTTGACCAAGGTCGTCTGTGCCATGTGTGCAGAGCTGAGCCTTGAAGCCTGCGTCTCCTTTGGTTTCTGGAACATTGCTTTATGTAGGGCACTGCAGACAGAGCCGCCACTGATGTGCTGTCCATGGGTGTGACCTAAGCCTGGAGCAAGCTCCCTGATACCCACCCTGTGCGCCTTGATGGGTCTCAGAAGGAAGAGTAGCAGAAGCACGGAGATAACTCACCTTCTGCCACTTTGCACGTTGCCTATGCTGACAGTGACATTTGTCAGCTCATGTGTGAACACGACAACCATTCAGACCATGAGAAAACAAGAGAGAATAGCCAGATGCAGTAGCACACGCCTGTAATCCCAGTACTTGAGAGGTTGAGACAGGAGGATCACAGGTTCGAGGCCAGCCATGGCAACTTAGCAAAAAAAAAAAAAAAAAATAGGGCTGGGGGTGTAGTTTGGAGGAATGCTTCTGGGTTTAATCTCTGGTAGCAAAAGAAAAGAAAAGAAAGCTGGTGGCGCATACTTGACGCTTGTAATCCCAGTACTTGGGAGGCTAAGACCAGAGGATCTGGATACGCGGCCAGCCTCAACTACCTAGTGAGGCCCTCTACAACTTAGTGAGACCCTGTTTCAAAATAAAGAAGAAAAAATGGGGCTGGGGGTATATCTTGGAGGTAGAATGCCCCTGAGTTCAATCCCTAGTACTGCAAACAAACAAACAAACAAACAAACAAACAAACAAACAAAACAAAAAACAAAATAAAGAATAAAAAATAGGGCTGGGGGTATAGCTTGGAGGTAAAATGCCCCTGGGTTCAATCCCCAGTACTGCAAAAAAAAAAAAAAACTGTTGATATAAAAAAAGTTGAGAAAACACTTCTGAATGGAAAGGCCACTGCTGTCTCCCTTTATATCAGTTGATTTTGTCACCCGGTGGGTGACAAATTTGACTGGTCACAATCGCACTGTGAAGGTCTCCTAGGTGCTAGGAGAATGCATACCATCACACTTTAGTAAGCAAAGACCTCTTGAAGTTAGCCATCAGAAGTGGGAGGAACTGAAGTCAAACTTCCACCAATAAAGAAAGCAGGAGGAGGGAGGTGGGTGGGGCTGGATGCAGGGAGATATTTAAGGGGGAAGAAAGCTTTTCCGGTTTCATGCAATGGGCAGACAAATGCAGCACAGCAGAAGTTGCTCTTCTTGCTTCTTCTACAGGAAAATGAAGGGGGGATCAGAGAGAGAGAGAGAGAGAGAGAGAGGCACTAAAAACTGGGGAAATTAAATCATCCATGAAGGGGTGGGACAAGGGACTGAGCAGGCCAGGGAAGATCCCCTTCCTCAGGGATGAAAGCCATAGCTTTACAACAATTGCAATGGGATTTTAGTGCCTGGCACTTAATGCAAACTAAAATAACAATAATAATAAGGCTAGCTAGCTACAACATTGAATTAAGCATCCTTGAATCCCAAGGTCATAAGAGAGTGTTTGACTTTGCCAGACAGAGAATTGCAAAGAAATTCCCTTATCAAATGTAGACCCAAAGGGAAGGTCAACATGGGCGTCCAAGAAATGAAATGTTCTTAGGAAAGAAATGATATCCATTTGGGTGTTGCTTTTAAAGATATACTTAATCCTTTTATTACCCTTTTAAGCTGCCGAATAAGGTTTCCATATTCATTTAAAAAGTAAAGTGTGAAAATGTGCCATTCTGCTCTTCTATTCGGATATTCGGATTAAAATTAAGGGAACGGCTCAATAAATCTTGAATTGATTTTCCAAGGCTGTGGACAAGGAACACCAGAGATCAGAGATAACAATTCTCCTTCTCTGGATCATGTAATTCTCCAGTGTAGACAAAGAATGCGAGAGATGAATTTGGTTAAGAGACTGAGTTCGGGCTCAGACAGAACCTTGAGGGAACCCCCACTCCACGTGCTCGCTGCTTGGATAATCTTAAACCAGCAATTTGTCCCCTCTAAGTTTCAATTTCCTCATCTATAAAATGAGAGAATAACAATATATTCTTCAGCTGGGCATGGTGGCACATGCCTGTAATTCCAGTATTTGGGAGGCTGAGACAGAAGGAGCACAGGTTTGAGGACAGCCTCAGCAATTCAGTGAGACCCTGTTTCAAAAATAAAAAATGAAAAGGGCTGGGGTGTAGTTCAGAGGTAGAATGCCCCTGGGTTCAATCCTGAGTACCCCCCATACACACACACAGCACACACACACACACACACACACACACACACACACACACCCCACACACACAGAGTATATTTTTCATAGAACTTGTGATGCATACCAACTTGTGTGCTGGTGTTTCCAAGCAGGTGAAATATAATTAGCATAATGTCCCAAATGCAGCAGACTTTCAATCAATAGCACCTATTATTAGTGTCACTTACCTTGGAAGAAAAAGCAAATAGGTCCCAGGGACCGTATTCAACTTGCAACCTTAGACACGTCTCCCTGCCCCAGAATGATCTCCCCATGACGGAGACTCAGCGGATGGCTCTCAGGAAACCTCATTCTGTGGATCTCTCTCCTGCAAGAACTTCTTCAGACACACCTGCAGCCTTCTTTGGGGACTGTGACCTTGGTCACATATTTGGCTCTTAGTACACAACATTTTTCCCCCCTGAAACCACATGCCCTCACTTAGAAGGACTTGAAGATGTCCACGGTCTTGGAATTTGGGGTTAAGCCTTGGAAACGAGGGGAATGACAATAGAAGGGAATGTCACATGAGAAAAAAAAAATAGAGAAGTCATATTCTACCCCTGCTCAGGAATACCTGGCCCCAAGCACCGGCGATGGCGGGCAGGTGAGCGAGGTAGGGCCCTGGGACGCTTTATGGTGCATAATAACTACTGCAGCTGTGCAAGCAGAGATCAAAGATCAAATCAAATTTCAAGCTGCGGGGACCTCAATCCGATCACCTGCAGAGGTCAGGGAAAGGAATTTTCTTCCCTGAAGAGCCCCAAGATTGGCTGAATTCCCAACAGGGGGGGTTGGCGCTGCCTGGAAGGATCACATTACTGGCTACTGCCCAGCGGCAGGGGAACACGGCCTCAAGGGTGGATGGTACTGGTGGGGCCTTTCTATTGTCCCCCTGCAGAGTGTCTGCCAAATAAAATGGAAAAACTTTGGGACAGCCCCGGGCCTGAGGATCCAAGGACTTCAGTAGGGGCGGTGCTCAAAAGCCTCCTCTAGAAGGTACCTTGAGTGTTGAACATTGAAACCCTTGTGGGTGTTACGTTGGTTTCTCCTGCGTTCTACCTTGGTGGAACAATTAGAAAGATTTATCTTGATGGTGGGCAGAGAGTTTAATTCGATGACAAAGAGAGACGAAAGCGTAGTTCTCTGGAGTATTGAGAGGACTGCGTTCCCACTACACCCCAATGGGGCTTCCCTGGTCTTTATCACAGGGCACTTTTCAGGGTGAGAAGAGGGGTGCAGGAGGCTCAGGGTGGGTGGTGTCTTCAAGTAAACAGGAAGAAGCCAGGGAGGGTGAGCTCTGTGGCTTGGGCTGTGAATGTCAATTAAACTAATGTGTTGGGGGAAGGGGGGAGGAAGTTTGTCACCCGTTTTAATATCAGAAATTCCTTGACGTGGGTGGTAACTGGGGAACAGCTGTAGGTAGCTGAATCACAGCCCAAATCCTTGCAAAAACGCTGGTGGGACCCTTGCCAACAACCCAGCAATGGCTTTTCAAGCCGGAGCGGAGCAAGTTCCCCTAAGTAAGGCGAGGTGGGGGTGGGGTGCGGGTGGCTGGGGGTGGGGGTGGGGAAGCGAGTTTTTAAAAAGCTGAGTTTTGAAGCCGGTGCATATTTAATAGGATTAGAACATATGAGTTAGAGGCTGAAAATTCTCGACCTGCCTCGTTAAAACAGTCAGCTTGCAGGAAAACCCAGTTCTCTGAACCATGGTAGAAAAGCAAGTGAAACATCTGGGCCCTGTCCAGGGGTGGCCAGGCTGAAGGAGGGATTTTGGAAGTTCTTTTCTCCCTTGTTCTCTCTCTCTCTCTCTCTCTCTCTCTGCCACCCCTGAGCTACCATTCTTCCCATTCTAGCCCCAGCTGGGTCCATGAACACACCCAGTTTGTCAATAATGCCTTCGTTTGGCCCTGTTTGACTTGGCCTGGGTTGGTGCACCCACAGCCTTGGTCGGCCGTGCCGGGCAAGTGGGCCCAGCCCTGGCCTCCAGGGCTATTTGGATCCTTGCTGGCTGTGTCTCTGAGTCTGGGGTTTTCAGGTGGTGGGTGGTGGGGAAAGTGTAGGTTGAGTCGAATCGTTTTCCTTCCTTTAATTCAGATTCCTTATTTGTTTGCCGTGTGACTTCAGCCCGTGGTTACAGAAGGCTTAGCTCTGAGCTGGAAGGCATAGCGCGCTGGAGGTGGCTGGTGTCTCCTGACTCATGCCCCTGTGCTAATTCCGTGAGTGACTTCAGATAGGACCTCTCACCTCCTGGGCCTCTTGCACCCTCATTTCCATCCAGAGGCCACAGGTCATTCACGCCTTTCTTATGACAACTGTCCAAGCCACAGAAAGGAGAAACCAGTTCCAGCATTGCCATAACTATCTGGTGCAAGACACTATGCAAATCACGTAAGGCAGGCCAGGGATTACCTATGCAACCATGTTTATAAGACTGCTTCTTGCTTCGGCACTCATCCTGTCTCAACTCTTTAAACCACCTGTTTGGTCTTCACAACGTCCTAGGTAACCCCCCTTAGCAGTTGAAAGAAATGTAGCCACTCTAGCTGGGCATGGTGGCACACGCTTGTCATCCCAGTACTTGGGAGGCTGTGACAGGAGGATCTCAGGTTCTCAGCCAGCCTCAGCAAGTTAGCGAGACCATCTGCAACTTAGCGGGACCCTGTTTCCAAATAAAAAATGAAAGATGTCTGGGGGTATAGCTCAGAGGTAGAATGCCCCTGGGTTCCATCCCCAGTACCACCAAAATAATAATAATAATAATAATAATAATAATAATATAATTATTATAATTATTATATAATATTATATAATAATTATATATATTTTTATATATAATTTTTATTTTTTATATATATTATTATATATATAATATATATATTATTATATAGTTTTATTTAATATATAAATTTTATTTATATATTAAATTAAAGAAATATAACCGCTCTAAAAATAATGACTAGAAGTTGTTGAGGCTCAAGTATATGAGTCACCTCCATTCTGGATTTTTCTTTCTACAAACTCTCTTCTTCCCATCTCACTAAGCTGGAAAGAGAAGAGCCAACTTGCTCGGAAAACTGGGAGGCGATTCCTTGCCTTTATCTTTTAAAGGAATGTAGAGAATTGGGGCTCAAAGATCAACATCCCAAGTTTCAGGACTAGATGGACTTGGATTCAAATTCTAGCCATGACTTATTTACTGCACCAACTTCGGAGAGGTGGTGAAGCTTTCTAATCCTCAGCGTTTTTGACTCCAAAAATTGGTCAAAAGTAGAAAAGATTATGTGAAAAAACAAAACTGTAACTTTCTTGGTAAGCAAAACTGTTTTTTTATTTTATTTTATTTTATTTTATTTTATTTTATTTTATTTTATTTTATTTTATTTTTGCGGTACCGGGGATTGAACCCAGGGGTGTTCTACCTCCGCGCTACACCCCCGGCCCTATTTTTTATACTTTATTTTGAAACCGGGTCTCACGAAGTTGAGGAGGGCCTCACTAAGTAGAGAGAGAGAGAGAGAGACAGGGAGGGAGAGAAAGAGAGAGAGAGAGAGAGAGAGAGAGAGAGAGAGAGCTGAGGCTGGCCACGAACCCGGATCCTCCGGTCTCTGCCTCCCAAAGTACTGGGATTACAAGCGTGTGCCACCACGCCCGGCAGCCAAACTGTTTATAAAGTACTTGGTAATCAGGGACATACTTCATGTACCTAGAACAGAGACATCGTGGTTATTATTAAAAACAGCCAACATTCAGTGAGCTTTTTACATGGGTTGGGAACTGTGGTTAGTAATTTTTTGGGGGGGGCGGTACTGAGGATTGAACCCAGAGACATTCCACTTCTAAGCTATGTCCCCACTCCTTTTTATTTTTTACTCTTTTTTTTTCTGGCGGTACTGGAGATTCAACCCAGGGGCATTATACCTCCGAGCTACACCCCCAGCCCTATTTTTTATTCTTTATTTTGAAACAGGGCCTCACTAAGTAGCTGAAGCTAGCCATGAATATGGATCCTCCGGTCTCAGCCTCCCAAATACTGGGATCACAAGCATGCAGCACCATGCCCGGCCTTATTTTTTACTTTGAAACAGGATCTCACTAAGTTGCTGAGGCTGGCCTCGAACCTGCGATCCTCCTGTCTCAGCCTCCCACATACTAGGATTACAGGCGTGCACCACCACGCCCAGCTTCTAGTTAGTATTTTGCATGATTCACTTGCTACTCAGTAGTCTGCTGAGCTCTATCTCTCTTCTCAGTGCAGGCAACAATTTCCCAAGTCTTCTTTCCTAAGTTGACACCCAGGCCCAGGTCTTGGGTTAGATAAAGATCTAGACCTAGACCTGGAGGCCTGAGAAGGTTCCGGTAGTTCCTGACTTTGAACAACCCATAGGGATTCTTGAACCCTGGGAGAGGCGGAGCTCCAGCGCCCGGATGTGGGGCCTCAGGAATCCAGAGAAGCAGAGATCAACAGCTCTGGGGAATCCTGAGTGAGCAGTGTGTGTCCTGCCGGCTGTGTCAACACAGAAACCAAATACACGGATGGCTTCCAGGGCCCACCAGATGGCAAAGAGTACAGTGGCTGAGGAGGCCTCTGCTTCTCTTCTTATTTTCTCTCCTGATTTTCCTTCGCACCTGGTGCCTCAGGGTAGGACAGAGTGTGACCAGCCCAGGAAACTCTGTGATAATCCTCAGTCTCCATGGATCCGTGCCTTAGTTCACATCGCCCTTCAGGCTTTGACTAAATGTCACCTTCAGAGTCGCCTTCTTGGACCCACTCCCAGTCCTGCGTGACCCTCCCCAGTCACCTCACCTCCATATCACTCATTATCTGACACCCCATGTATTTTAACTTTTCTTCTGTTTTTTTTTTCTTTTTTAATTTTCCAGCCCCCTCCCTTATACTAGGAAAGGAGTTTCCAGAGGGTTGGAATTTTTTTTTTTTTTTTGTCTTTTCGTACATGAATGTATCTCAGGGCCCAGGGCAGGACTGTGTGTTTGAATGAAAGCATGTGCGCTCGCCTCTCCAGGGCCCCTGAAGCTGAGTCCTGCTGAAATATTTTCTGGAGTCTTGGGGATATCGAGTGTTGTATTTCCAGACTTTTCTATGAGACCTGGGCAACACAGGTCAAACAGAGATATTCACACTCAAGTTTCTTAAGATAGAGAAAAATACCTTGCTCGAATTGCAAGGATCAGGGAATATGCTAGAGCCCCTCAAGATGGCACAAGCAGTCCCTATCTCCCTCTTTGGAGCAGCCCAATAGGTAATTTATGGAGAGAGCCAATCGGAGCTAAGGATGCAGGGGCACCAGCTGTTTCTAAAACCGGACTCAGAGTCTTTGCTGACACAGTCCCTCAGGCTCAAGCTTCCCCTATCTCCCAGCTTTTGCTCTTAGCAGAGACTGGGGCTAGTGACCAGCTCTCTTCATCCTCCCTCTCAACCACTCCACGGCTGCTCGAAGCTCCATCCCGGACTCCTCTCCCCTTCCATGTTTTAATCCACGTTCCCTTTCACAGATGGGAAATACACTTTTACATTTTATTGCACACATTTTTTTTTTGGCACTGGGGATTGAACCCAGGGGCATTCTACCTCCAAGCTGCACCCCCAGCCCTATTTTTTATTCTTTATTTTTTGAAACAGGGTCTCACTAAGTTTCAGAGGGCCTCACTAAGTAGCTGAGGCTGGCCGCGAACCCAGATCCTCCAGTCTCAGCCTCCCAAGTACTGGGATTAAAAGTGTGTGCCACCACGCCTGGTTATTGCACGCATATTGTTTTTACTATTTTGGAGTGGTAAGAGCAGAAGCAACAACTGTGACTAGTGTCCCTGAACATTAACCCACAGTCAGCGTTCCTGGCTCTGTCCCCACGCAGCGTGGGCTCATCAAAGAAAAGAGAGAGAAGAAAAGGAAGTTGGTCTTGGGGCAAATGACATCACTGGCTAGGAAAGCTGGGAACTGGGGAAGAGAAGAAAGGAGGAGAAGAGAGGAAAGAGGGAAGAGGAGGACAGACAAGCAGAGAGGGCTGGCTGAGGAGGGTTTATCATGGGTTCGTGTGTCCGACTTTGGCTGCCGGGGTGACGTAGCCTGGGCTGTTCTGAGGGGTCCTGATCTCCCAGCGAGGTGTCCCGTCACTCCAGAAGAATAAAAGGCCAAGCTCAAAGTGATTTCCAGTCTGTTTTTGGTTTCTTTTCGTTTCCATTCATTGGCTGTGCCCAGCAACTCTTCATGGTGGGCGAAGCAACTCTGCCAATCTCTCTGTCATCTGAGAGTTATATAATCACTATAATCAGAAAGCAAAGGCCAGTTTTCTTGGTTTGGTTTTGTTTTTCACACTTGGCTGAAAAATTCCTCTCACTGCTTGCTTTCTTCCCCTGTTGTGTGTGTGTGTGTGTGTGTGTGTGTGTGTGTGTGTCTAACAAAGAAGAAATTCAGGGGAGGGGCATGACAAGCTGACAGTTGAAGAGTTTGTCTTCATCTCTTTCACAAGTGCTGTTTTATTTTAATGATAAGAAATCCTAACATGAAAAGATATCACAAACCTTGAGTGTCCACTAAAATATGACCCTGATACGCTTCCCTAGACCAAGGAAGGATGCAAGATGAGGTCACAGTGTGCACGCAACACTCTGTGGTCCTGTCGCTGGTGGCAGTGACGTGCCAGGTTGAGCAGGGGACCAGGAAGAGGGGTGGTGGGGTGGGGAGAAGGGCTGGTTTTCCATGGTTTGCCCAACAATCAAAGGTAAGAGGGTGCCGGGCATGGTGGCGCACGCTTGTAATCCCAGTGCTTGGGAGGCTGAGACAGGACGATCACAGGTTTGTGGCCAGCCTCAGCTACTTAGTGAGACCCTCTGCAACTTAGTGAGACCCTGTTTCAAAATAAAGAATAAAAAATAGGGCTGGGGTGTAGCTCGGAGGTAGAATGCCCCTGGGTTCAATCCCCGGTACCGCAAAAAAAAAAAAAAGGTAAGAGGGTCATGGTACACCTAGAAAATCGCCCCCAAGAAGGTACTGAGGGTGGAAGGAGCAAGGCCTGTGGTTGCCTGTGGCTGGCATGTTCTGTAAGTGAAGCCTGAGGTGTTAGATATGAGCTTGGGAGAGGAGGCTGCAGAGGGGGTGGTAGCCCACTGTGGTCGCCACTTAGCACGCTGGGCTCATTCTGTGGGAAACTCTGAGCCATGGAAGCATTGGTTGTTGTCAAATAATGCGGTCACATCTGAGTTTCAGAAAACACGTCTCTCCAGTACAGAAGATGGGCTGGAGGATACACACCGGTGGAAGGAGAGACACTTGTTTGCTCATTCATTAAGTAAATGTTTATAGAGGCCATTTTGCATAGAAGGCATCACTCCAGGTCCTGCAAGGGATTATTTTCTGAAAGAGAAAGTCAACAGTAAATATTATATATATGATGTATATAAATACACGATATATACTTGTATAATATAAATATATATATATATATATCATATATATGTATGTATATACAAATGAGAGGTTTGACTAAAGTCTGTTTAAAAAGTTAAGTTGGGCTGGGCGTTGTGGTGCATTCCTATAATCTACCCCTGAGTTACACCCACACACTGATTTTATTTTTATTTTGGAACAGAATTTCCCTGAGTTGCTGAGGCCAGCCTTGAACCCATGATCCTCCTGTCTCAGTCTCCCATGTACTGGGATTACAGGCATGAGCCACCATGCCCAGCTGGGAAAGTTTTACATAATAGTCATTCTCCTTTCTGGGAAGATCTCAACCCCAAATATCAAGGGTTTAGGGCTGATCTAAAATTTTGCTTGGCTTGTTTTCTGTTTTCCTCCTTTCTCTCTCTCTCTCTCTCTCTCTCTCTCTCTCTCTCTCTCTTTGTCATTTCTTTGTGATTCCAGCCAATGAGCTCATCCACTAGACAAGTTCAAGTCTTCTTATACCTTAGGAGAATATAATTCAGACAATGCATTTGCAAAAGACCACCTGCTTGCTAGGAGCAGAGCTTCTGCTACTCAGAGATCCTCCAGTGCTATCTCCAGCCCTAGCTTATAGCCATTCTAAGCAGGTCCTGTCTACAGAAGGCCAGCAGGATAAGGTCAAACTGATGACAATGAGGGAGTTGGTGACAACGAATTATCTGAGCTGGATTCTTTGAAGAAGTTTTCATAACAGGTTTGCCATAGAGTGGAGATTCCTGAAAGCATTGGTACAATTGCCAAACTGGGTCTGATGTTTGGGTTTTCCCCATCGGTCGTCCAAACGGTGATTGCTGTCCCTGTGTTCATGGAAGGCCACTTTGGTGGCGCTTGAATAGTGTACACACTTTCCCATCACTTTGCTAATTACATCACAGGTCATTTCACCTTCTGTGCAACTGTTGATCTGGGAAGGGTGGCTGTCAACAAAGCTACTTTCCCACAGGGCGGGGGCTGTGTCAGGATTTGGAGGGAGTGGTTGGCTGACCCATGACCCTGCCCGAGTGACATTTGGAATGGCCAGTGCCCAGTTGGGTTTCTAAATGTGAATCTTGTGCCAGCTGCCGCCATGTTTCCAAACAGAACAGGAGAGTTGACCAACTTCCCATTTGATGGCCTTTAAGCTTGTTTTCCAACATAGTTGAAATTCTGGTCCAGTGCTGGAAACCTCGACTCTTCTGAGCCTCCTTCTGAGCCTATCACTGACCTCATACCCGCTCTGTCTTCTTTAGGTGGGCCATGTGGTGTAAGGGAGCTATTATGGTGGAATAGCATGGAAGATGTTCTGGTTTGGGGGAATGACTTTTGTTGTGGTTGGAATTAAAATTTCAACTTGAACCAGGAATGTGACCTCTGGAAGAGGCTGGATCCATGGCTGCCTACTCTTAGACTGAACATCAACATCTTTCTGGTGGCTGCCTCCTGGAGAACCCCCCCTGGCCCTGAAGAACCAGGCCTTGTCTGTCTCTCAGTTTCATCTGTGCCCTTCCTTCCCACAGCATTAAGCTCTGTCGTTCTTAGTCTTTGCTCATTATCCATCTCCCCCGACTAGGTCATGAGTTCCATAAGGTTAGGAATCATGTCGGTCTGCTCACCTATTTTTGCTGGTTGAATGAATGAAAGTCTTTGAATGAATGAATGAGTGAATGATTCAGGGAACTTGGAGTAGGAATACTACCCTAGCTCCATGTTTGACAGCTCAGCCTTCCAAGCTGGAGCTCAAAGAAAGGTCCTTTTAAAATAAACTACCCAAGCTGAGGGTGGTGGTGCATGCTTGTAATCCCAGTACTTGGGAGGCTAAGACCAGAGGATCCAGGTTCGCGGCCAGCCTCAGCTATTTAGTGAGGCCCTCAGCAACTTAGTGAGACCCTATTTCAAAATAAAGAATAAAAAATATGGCTGGGGTGTAGCTCAGAGGTAGAATGCCCCTGGGTTCAATCCCCAGTACCACAAAATAAATAAATAAATTAAATTAAATATAACTACCCAGGCTGGGCACAGTGGTACATGTCTATAATCCTAGTACTTGGGAGGCTGAGACAGGAGGATCACAGGTTTGAGGCCAGCCTCAGCAACTTAGCAAGACCCTTAGCAACGTAGCAAGACTCTGATTCTAAACAAAAAAAAAAAAAAAAGAAAAGAGTTGGGGTTATAGCTTGGAGATAGAATGGCCCTGGGTTCTATTCCCAGTACATAAATAAAATAAATAAAATAAAATGAATGACCCAGGACTGAAAAGGTGAGAAGCCACTTTCATAAAAGAAACAAAGTCTTTGGTGATCTTGAGTTCATCCTGTTGAGACTTGGGAACTTGATCTTGCACCCCAGGGAAAAAGTTGCTCTAAAAGGGCAACCCCTTTCTGGAATGGGGGGGCTGAGTACCTCCTGTGAGGATACGATGCTTCCATAAAGACATGGACAGCCAGGGCATCAGGGGTACAAGGGCAAGGCATGAGATCAGAAGAGCAAATAGGCGAAATGCCACATTAATCATTAGAGGGGAACCCCAAGAATGACTAGGCAGGTGACCTGAGTTTGGCTTCGAAGCTTTACCAATAAGCAAACTCCATAAAATACAGCCACGAAGTCACTATCACTTCCACAAAAGAATAGGACAGAGGAAAGGGTGTGTGGGGGGTGTCAAACGCTAAGCCCGTGTCCCTGGGCGGCGCATGCGTGTTGCCATCACGCAGACCTGCTGGGAGGCGGATCTGTGTGGTGCAGGGAGGGGATGGCATCCAGGCAGAGCTGGGAAGACAATCCGGCCGGTGCCTCTAGAGAGAGGGAAGGGCCCGGGGTTTACAGCCCTGTAAAGGACTGGTTATCGATGCTGACTTCCTCCCGGAAGCTTTCATCTTTTTATATTATTTGCCTTGCAACTCCTTAGGCCCAAAAGGACCTTGGAGTTGAAAATCAAATTCTCCACGAGATAGGAAATGTTTGAATTTGGACTGGAAAAACAGGGGAAGGGCCAACGCCTGGCTGTCAGAAGAACCAGATCAGACATGGCCTATGGACTGGTGGAGGTCCACCAAGTAGTCAAAGCCTTTTTTTTTTTTTTTGAGGTACCAGGGATTGAACCCAGGGGCATTCTACCTCTGAGCTACACCCCCAACCCTACTTTTTATTCTTTATTTTGAAACAGGGTCTCACGAAGTTGCAGAGGGCCTCACTAAGTAGCTGAGGCTGGCCGCGAACCCGAATCCTCCGGTCTCCGCCTCCCAAGTACTGGGATTACAAACCTGAGCCACCATGCCCGGCCTTTCTTTCTTTCTTTATTTTACTGGGGATTGAACCCAGGGGCATTCTACCTCCAAGCTATACCCCCAACCCTATTTATTTATTTATTTATTTATTTATTTATTTATTTATTGTACTGGGGATTGAACCCAGGGGCATTCTACCTCCAGGCTACACCCCCAGCCCTATTTTTTATTCTTTATTTTGAAACAGAGTCTCACTAAGTTGTGGAGGGCCTCACTAAGTAGTTGAGGCTGCCCACGAACCCGGATCCTCCTGTCTCAGCCTCCCAAGCACTGGGATTACAAGCGTGCACCACCACGCCAGGCTGGAACCTTTTTTTTTTAAACCTACATGTCCCTGGTGTGTAGTGGCATGATGATACTACGCACTTGATGTAAATTGGTGTGTGTGTGGGAGCTCATACCAGTGTGTGTGCTGTGTCTATATAAATCTGAGTCAGAGTCTACATTCCTGTTTTATTATATCGCTGAGTAATTGTGAGAATAGTTTCTACAACTTAATATCAGAAGATCAGGGGTTTAAGGCAGGGCTTCTAGGACCAGAATCCAGGTGTTCTTGTTAACTTTGCATTCAAGGACTGAAAAACACCGGATCCTAGCTCCTGGAGCCGCAGAATTCTGACGATAGGAAGGGCACAGAGTCCAAGGGAGAGTGTGTGTTTGCTGAATAATTAGAAACTTCGCCCCTCAGTCTCCCCGTGTCTCTGTACTTTCCATGGTCTTGCTTTCACGCGTGGGTTGTCTTGCTGTGGACAGAGGGTGTGGGGTGTCTGAGCCAGGCCTTGTTTGCTGCAGCTTTGCTGAGACTCTGGCCTCGGTAAAGCCAGAAGTCTTGAATTAAAGGCTGTGTCACCGAAGCCAGAAGGTTGCAATCAGGAGATGGTAGGCGAGGCTATGGGTCACCGGAAGGGTCACCCCTGACTTATTTCCATGTCCCCCGGTCCTGTCAGGAGGTCTGCGGAGGCACAGAAAACAAACAGAATGGAGGGCTCCAATCAGAAACAGCTCGTGACCTTCTCCAGCCTAGAAAATTCACCGTGGTCAAAGCCTCCTGCAGCTCTCCCAGGACGGCAGAGGCAAAAAGCGTGCATCGGGGCGTCTACGGGGGTGTCTTTTGCTTAGACACATTTCTGCAGAGACATGCAAATCTGGGCACTGGTGTGAGTGTGTGACACTCACAGGAAGAGAGCTTTCAGGGGACACAAAAGCCTGTGAACATTTTGCGTGTGGTGCCAGCCATTTCAGAGTGACCAGCCTCCCCGGCTCTGTCCCTGGGTCCCTTGCTCTTTTGTGGGAAGCCATCCTGAATAGCGTGGCTAATGTACAAGCGGATCAGTCTGCCTCTCTGTCACTCAGTGGATTTGACCGATCCATCAGTATCAGGTCTGATCGGTATGGGAAGGCCATGACAGAGGACTGGTTTTGAATACGGCGTTGAATGGGACGGGGAGAGTGGGCAGCGGTCCCTGTTTCTACTCCTCTTTCTGTGACTGTCTCACTGCCCTGCTTCATGGTTGGTGACATTCTTTGGCTATCAGATTCCTTTAGGAATGGAAGGTCCCCTGCTGGTATTAGGAGCCTCTCATGGGTCTTCTAGAGCCCTTGTCCCCGTAATTTTAATATGCACAGTACCTCACCTATTGACTTCATATAATGGTTCCAATTTACATGTTGTTTTGCATGTGATTTGCATCACATTAGTTCATTCCCCCTTTCAATGAATATTTATCAAGAGCCACATACCATGGAAGATGCTATATAATGAGAAGGAGGACTAGGGAGACAAAATCCTCTACTCTAAACCTTTGTCGCTTTCGCTGGCAGCTCGGAGCCCCTTTCCAGCCCACTAATCCATCTCCCCACCTATTTTTTTCTTTGACAATTTCTTAATGAAAGCTGATCTTCTTGGGATAATCACTGGTGCTTCTCAGAGTTTAGCCCAGCTTGGAATACATACCAGAAGAATCAGAGAATATTGAAATAGTAGATACATGAATGTGGTTCTTTAAACCATTTCTGCCGGTAACATGGTAGATCCCTGGGGGGGGGGGTTGTGTCTTCTTGGTTGGATCTACGGAGTCTGTTGTACGGCTCTTGTGAACCTGAAGAGCTTAACTGAGACATGGATCTCAACAACAAGCATCTCCCAAGGGTGGTTACAGCAAGTTCAAGTCCAACCTGAAGCTAGACTAGCCTCAATTCAACGTGTATTTTCTGAATTCTATTTTGCATGACAACTGTGTTGGATGAAGAGGGACACACACACACACACACACACACACACACACAGGGAGCCCCCAAGAGTTCAGAGTACATCTTCTCTATCCACCTACAATCCTTCTGAACACACAGTGGGGTCGTTGCACTTGCCCAGTTGTGGTGCAGGGCCTGATGGCCCTGGGTAATGTTGGAGACCCATTGCTTCAAAGATCCCCACACTGATGTATAGAACCTTTCTGAAATGGCACCTTTGCGGAAGTTAGAGCACTTTATTTATTTATTTATTTAAAAATTTTTTTGGTACTGGGGATTGAACTCAGGGGCATTCTGCCTCCGAGCTACGCCCCCCCCCCGCCCTGTTTTATTTTTTATTTTGAAAAAGAGTTCTCACTAGGTTGATGAGAGTCTCACTACTTGCTGAGGCTGTCCTCAAACCTGAGATCCTCCTGTCTCAGCCTCCCAAGTACTGGGATTACAAGCATGCGCCACCACGCCCGGCTGTCAGAGCACTTTAGATTATACTTTTGTAGTAAATCCACTCCAAAGTATCAGTCACATGACCCCAAAGAATGGCAAGCCCTCTTCCAGGTGGTAATGCAAGGTGCTGGCCCCTGTCATCTTCTGACTTGCTCATCTTGGGGTCTCTGCTTCCAGTCATAGGAATGGCGGGAATGTGTAGGATACTTCAGGGATCCAGCTGCGACGTGGCACACCTCGCTGCAGAGCTTCGTAACATGACCAACACCACTGCAGGGACAACTAGGAACTGCAGAGATAAACACAGCTACGCGTGGACATTCATGATCTCTGCCCTACACGTTTGGCTGTGGGTCCCAGACAAATTGCCTATTCTCTCTATGCCTTACCTCCTTGTCTATAAAATGCAGACCGCATCCCCCAGCTTGAAGATTCTTGTAAGGGTCTAATAAAATAATCCCTATGAAGGTGCCTACTAATACCGTGCCAGGTATGGAGGAGAGCCTACAAGTTGTCCTCTCCCTTTTCTATCTCACCCCTCCTCCCTACCAATTGTTTCTGAGGACCTATGGGGAAAGAGGAGGCAGCATGGTCTGCATATGATTTTAACTGGATAAATAAGGATGTATTTGCCCTTCCCTTCCTTCCTTCCTTCCTTCCTTCCTTCCTTCCTTTCCCTCTCTCTTTCTCTCTTTTTCTTTCTTTTCTTTCTTCTTTTTGTCTTTCTTTCTTTCTTTCTTTCTTTTTTCTTTCTTTCTTTCTCTCTCTCTCTCTCTCTCTCTCTCTTTCTTCCTTCTTCCTGGGGATTGAACCCAGGAGCATTCTACCTCTGAGCTACACCTCCATCCCTATTTTACTTTTATTTTGAAACAGGGTCTCACTAGGTTGATAAGAGTCTCACTACTTGCTGAGGCTGTCCTCGAACCTGCGATCCTCTTGTCTCAGCCTCCCAAATACTGGAATTACAAGCGTGCACCAGTACCATTTCTTGCTGGGCTTCTCAAGGCAAATGAATACCATGGAGACTTTTTTTTTTTTTTTGGTACTGAGGATTGAACCCAGGGGTGTTCTGCCTCTGCGCTTGACACCCCCAGCCCTATTTTATTTTTTGAAACAGGGTCTTGCTAAGTTGCAGAGAGCCTCGCTAAGTTGCTGAGGCTGGCTTTGAACCTGCGATTCTCCTATCTCAGCCTCCCAAGTACTGGGATTACAGGCGTGAGCCACCATGCCCAACAAACCATATTTTCTAAAGAGGTCTGCCTAGCCCGTGCAGAGTCCCTCCAAACATTTTAAGACTGTGCTCCCAGGCTCTGTTGGAAAGGGTAAAGGATACTGCCCAGTAGTACCAGGGCGCTGAAATCTAAAGCCCTAACAGTCTGTTGGGTTTTTGTGAGTTGTGCATGGAGCAAGGCGGGATGCGTTTCTTCCAAATGATTAACACAGGTGCCAGGAGCTGACTCAGCTCTGTTTTGTTTACCGGGTAAGCAGAGGTGGGTGGAGGCTGTGTGCACAGATGGGCTCTCTCTGACTCAAGTCTCCAAGGTGTCGACACCCAGGGCACAGCTTTGGGAAAGACTGTTTGGAAAGGCTTGGCCAATGCTTGGGCTGTATTCTTGTCTTCTAGAATATGTTAGAAAAGTCAATCAGGTTGGAAATTTGGCCTCCCTCTCCTCCATCTCCTCATGCCCCCATTCCTGTTCATGCTGGCATGGTAGACCTTTTTCTCTGTGATCCTTTTGACAATTTAGTTTAATTTATGTTATTTAAAAAATGTTAAGGTCCAATTTAAGGCAACTGTGGAAATCAGTAGAGACTGAATGCCTTAAAGAAACCAAAGTATAGTAGTAAAGAGTTGTATTAGAAATACCATGAACCTCAAATAATAAAACTTGAATAATAGTGGTTTAAAAATGAAAGTGGTGCATGCTTTTAATCCCAGTACTTGGGAGGCTGAGACAGGAGGATCACAGGTTCGAGGACAGCCTCAGCAAGTAGTGAGACTCTCATTAACCTAGCGAGACCCTGTTTCAAAATAAAAATAAAATAGGGCTGGGGGTGTAGCTCGGAGGTAGAATGCCCCTGGGTTCAATCCCCAGTACAAAAAAAAAAGTGGTTTTCATTTTAATTGTCTGAAGGAAGTCAAGACAATTGACTTGGGAGTGTGGGGCTAGTTTGGCATTCAGTGATGATCCCCAAATTCATGCTTCCTTCTACCCGTCTACACTTCCTCCCTTAGCTTAACTTGTTTGCTTTCCATCCTCGTGGACACAGCCTCCTAGTCACGAAACAGCTTCTGCAGCACCAGCCATCACGTCTGCACTCAAGACAAGAAGAGGAAAGAATTGAACCCCACTCGCTTTATCTGTCCCTTTTCTCAAGACAGCAAAAAGTCAATCTTACCATGTAGACCAGGAAAAATAAACAAACTATTTTTGAATAAAGTCAATACAACCTAACTGTAGTTCCAAATTTGGGGTTCACTCACACTTCTGGAGTCTACTACCCCTTCTGCCTTAATTTCTTTGCAGAGGGAGCCCCAGTTCATAGCCTGGGTTTATCTTCCCCTCATTTCCTCTGGTGTGTCTCTGTAAGGTGGAAAAGAGATTTCTAAGGATAAGAGAAAGAGAAATAGAGTAATGCCTATCACACACACACACACACACACACACACACACACACACAGAGAGAGAGAGAGAGAGAGAGAGAGAGAGAGAGAGAGAGAGATTGATTTTGATCTATTTCAGTCAACGTAATTTTAATGTTAACTAATACTGCCTCTTAACCCCTCTCCCCTTAACTACATCTTTAAAACCACCTGCTCTGAGTTGACCTGCCCTCCAGGTGAGCTCCATCAGCTCTGTGTTTGATAATAAGATTTCAGAATCAAGTGCTGATCTAAGAACACCATGGGCAGGTAGGGGGCTGGAGGCCCATCTTATTGATAAACCACTCTAGGGAGGCAAAAACCGGATTCTGTGACAGATGTAGAAATCAACTTTTACTTAACTGTCTAGGACCAGATCTGGTGTTTGGATAGAGGATTTTCATACCTGCCTTCACCGGTGTAAATAAAAACTGACTTTAGATCCCAGTTCATTCAAACACTAAAAACAACAGTTATTATCCCTTCTTCTCTCCCTTCTGGATTTTATTTAAAAAATGGAAATGAAGGCCCAGAAATTTTAAGGAACTGTTCAAAGATTCCTTGGAGTGATCATATTTGAAAAACTACATATGTTACTTTGTAATATCCAAGGCCAAAACTCATGGCAGACATTATTAATCACTCGCTGTCAACTTCTTCTCACCCATACAACAGACATTGCTAATCAATCTCAGCTGATTTCATGTTGGCCTATGGCTTCACCATCCATCCACCAACCCATCAGGGGCCATTGTTCAGACGCAATGAAAACTATTGGTCATCCTTATCCCAGACATCTTCTATTGCTTTATAGGGTTCTAGACACCAAAACACCATTTCATCCCTTCAATTTAATATTGTTTATTTTTTTTCCTAAGATGAGCAAGCGCCATTCAAATACATCCTACCTCCATAAGCATGTCATAAAGATCTCTGTGGAGCCATGGAGTCAGACACTGCATGGACTGCAGTTTCTACTCCTCACCATGTGGAATACACCCCATATTCTGTCGTTGCTGTCTTGTGGCGTGTGCACACAGCTAGCTTCAGGAACGTTCCTATGGAGAGGTGTCAACTTCTATGCTGGGGACTCCCCAGAATGGAAGAACTGGTGAGTGACATGGAATGCAGCTCTTCCCTCATCTGGGGCCCCCGACTCTCCTTCCCAACACTGGGAATATTTGCTGATAGATGGAGTGTTTTTCGTAAAGAGACCTCACCCCGGTATTAGTGATGACAGTGTATCCCCTTTCCCATAGGACACCAGGGTAAGTAGAGCCTAAGTAGAACCTGGAATCCACATGGAATTGGGCTGAACACGCCAGAGAATTCCAGGCCTTTGGATTGTATGATAAGAGGAGCTAGGAGCTGGCTGGGTGTGGTGGTGCATGCCTGTAATCCCAGTACTTGGGAGTCTGAGATAGGAGGATCATAGGTTGGAGGCCAGCCTCAGCAACTTAGCAAGGCCCTCAACAACTTAGTGATATCCTGTTTCTTTAAAAAAAAAAAAGGGGGGGAGGGCTGGGGGTATAGTTCAGAGGTACAATGTCCCTGGGTTCAATAAGAAAAAAAAGTAGTGAGGAAAATAGTGAGGAGCTTATTTGGAAGAGGAGGGACAGAAGGAGTGATATCCAATTAGTAATTAAGGGCAACCAGACAATTAAATAGTGGTTGATTTGCTAACTATCCTCATCGAGTAAAGAGAAGTTAGAACACAGCCACTAGCAAATGTATTAAACCTGTTTGAGACATGTTTTTCTTCTCAGAGCAATTATTTTTTAGTCTTTGCCCTTCATGAGGTGAGTGGCTCATGAGCCTGGCTTTAGATGTAAGGAATGAGGAATTTGCAATTTGCACCTGTTTGTATAACACAATTTCCATTTGCAAATGACTGTCACTTGAGAGGGACTCTCCCAGTTTAGAATTTTGAAAACACACACACACAGACACACACACACACAGACACACACACACACACACACACACACACACACACTCACACACTGGTTTCCATCTAAGGAGGATATTCTACAGTATGTATAATTATTCTTACAAAATAATAGCAAAATAGTAGCTAACACTTATTGGGTTTTTCCTCTTGCTAGGCATTGGGTTAAGCACATTATATGAGAATACTGAATCCTTCCAGCCCTGTAGGACCAGTGCTATTATCCACCCTACTTACTACTGAGAAAATGGAACCCAGAGGAAGTTGAGTGACTTTCAGAGGGTCGCACAGATACAAAGAGGCAGAACCTGAATTCAAACCCAGATAATATGGCCTCAGAGCCAGTGATCTGAAACCCAACACATTGCTGCCCCTATAACCCGTGAAGTGTACTGATTATTGTTTGACATCTGTTTTCCTTGAACGAGGGTGAAGATTCCCCCCCTAAGCAGTGCTGCCAGTTCTAGGTTTCAGTCTCTAACCTGGTCAGTGTTTTCTGTTCCTCTGCTGCCATGCAGAATACTGCCCCTGATCCTAAGAGCCTCAGACTGTCTTCTGGATCTTTACTCGTTCCCCAGCTCGCGCTAGTATTTTCTTGGAGCCCTTTGGAGTCTTCTACTTCCTGATTGCGTCCACTGGGCCGGCATTCCAAGGGTAGCAGAAAACGTCAGCCTCGCAGCCCCAGTGGCTGTTCTTTTTCAACTTGCTTTGATCCTATTTTTGTGGTTGACTTGGCGAAAGTCCACATCTGTCACCGATGGGCTCTAAAGAGGCTGCCGCTCAAAGCCATATCGAATTTGACCCCGACACGCCCAGTTCGAGGCATCCGTTTCCTTTTAAGACTGGATGAGTAACCCGGGTTCCTCCTGCTTAGCATGCCTCTGTCTCCCTCTCCTCCCCCTCCATCACCCCCCAGCCTCAGGAAGGACCTGAGCATGTGGCTGTTGCTGGGCGCATATGCCGCGCTCGGAGCCTTCCTGTGTTTGCTGTAGGTATGGCGGTCCTCCAAGACAAATTACTGATGTTGTTGCGGAGGTCACCAGGGTGTCGTTCTGGTGGGGTATGGAAAGGGAGATGGCTCTGGTGATGCGCTGACCCGGCCGCCTCCGCCGACTGGCCTGATTAGCGCTTCTTTGCGGCTCTAGTGCTGGACCCTGGGATTTCAAGCTGCGAGCCGGCAGAAGGGGGACGAAGAGCCAGTTTCACCGACTGGTCCTGTCATCCAGTGACGGTGAAGCTTCCATGGGGGCAGGCCTGGGGCAACAGATGTTGGTGGTGGACCTGCCAAAACGGTGCTGAGGGCCGGGGAGTGATGCATATGTTACTTGACACGGGAGGATTAGGGGAAGGATGAGGAAGCCCAACTCGTCCCTGTGCACTGTGACACCTCGGGGAAGTGAATTATGAGGACGGGGAAGCCGCATCCACGCAGACAGGGGCCAGCGGGCTAAGGTCAGGCAGTTTGAATGATGTCTTCTCTTTCCTCCCCCCACCAGCCACCCCCTCCCCTGCTGGGCGATTGGCAGGCGCGGTGGCGAGATGTATTATGTGAGCTGCGACATCTAAAGCGGGGGGACTCCTGGGATGGAAGAGCTGCCTTCAGTGTTCTCGTCCCTTGTTCTGCCCCGTTAGCCTTCCCCGCCCAGCCCCACATTGATACGGGGTTGTGATGTGATGCCCGGCCTTTTTTTTCCTGGACTTTGCAAATGAAGTCGTATGGAAGGCGGCCAGCGGGTCCAACCATCTGTCTTTGTTGATGCCACAAGGGAGCCTTTAGGAAAATGAACACTATTCAACAGGCTCAGGTCTCCAAAGAAAGCAGGCCACGGCACCATGAAAATCTAAGCCCAGTCTCGATGAGAACCAGGCAACAAGGACGAAAGCAATGGGCCGAGTTCCACAGTTCCTTTCTTTCCCTTTGTGTTGGGGTTTCTTGGGTCTCTGTGTTCTCCTGGTGGAGCTAGAGGGAAGCAAGAGACGCTGAGCTCTTGCCTGCATCCCCGGATCTGTGAAATGGTGTGTAGAGGGAGAGAGGGTGGTACATAGAAGCAAAAAGGAGATCGTAGACATCTGGCCTTGGAAGAAACGCTTTTTGGTAATGAAACGAGCCGGGCGCCATGGTATGCACCTGTCAGCCCAGAACTTGGGGAGGCTGAGAGAAGAGGATCGCAGGTTTGAGACCAGCCTCAGCAACTTAGCGAGACCCTGTTTCAAAATAAAAAATTAAAAGGAGCCAGGCGTGGTGGCATACGCTTGTCATCCCAGTACTTGGGAGGCTGAGACAGGAGGATTGCAGGTTTGCGGCCAGCCTCAGCTACTTAGCGAGGCCCTCCGCAACTTAGCGAGACCTTGTTTCCAAATAAAGAATAAAAAATAGGGCTGGGGGTGTAGCTCGGAGATAGAATGCAAGTGAGTTCAAACCCCAGTACCTCAAATAAATAAATAAATAAATTGATTAATTAATTAATTAAAAAATAAAAAGGGCTGGGGGACTTTTGGAAATGATCCCAGGATCTATATGTCTTTCCCTGGCTATCATGCCCCTGAAGGAGGGGGAAGGACAACCCAGTCGAGCAGAGCCATGGAAAACAGTCAGCGGGGGGACCCTCCTGAAAGGCCAAGGTTCATGCCCACCCAATGAAGCAAGCCTCTTCCCCAAGCCTGGGTTGCCTTCTCTAATTCCAACCTATTTCCACTGGAGATTCTTGGAGGGGTAGAGAGAGGGAGTGAGCGAAGGAAAGGTTTGGAGAAATGGGCAGCTTGCAGAGAAAACATGAAATGTGGAGAGAGGGAGAGGAGGGAGAGAGGGTGAGTGAGAGAATGAGGAGGATGAGGAGGGCTGAGGGCAAAAGAGCACTGTAAGAAAGAGCACCGCACCCAACATGGAGGGATGCTGCTGGGTGAGATCTAGGGCTGTGTTGATCATGCCTGGCTCCCGGACCCAGTGTTTCCTTGCTGCAGACCGATGGAAGCCCTTAAGCTCGTTTGAAGCGCTAAGTCAAGTTTGGACTTGGACAGAAGGAAGTATAAGAGCTAACTCACTCCGGCTTCCATATCCGCCCTTACCTTTCCTACTCTCTCAGAAACGTGGTTGATAGTTTATCTTCAGTCCTGAGACCACACAGGATATTTTCAGATTACAAAAACAAACAAAATGAAACAAAAATAAAACAAGAAAAGAGTCTATGGGAATGGTGTCAAGCAGGCGGTGTACAACTGAAACAGCTCAAGTGTGTTTCTTCCGCTCTCCATCATTATTGCCGAAATTTTCCCATAAGAGCCATTGGCTCTCCAAGGTGTTCTAGAAGTGGCTGTGAAATGTTTGAAAATACTCTGGGAGTCTGGGAGTTTGCCATAACAAAGTACTTTAATGGCAGAAATATATTTTCTCACTGTTCTAGAGTCTGGAAGTCTGAGACCGATGTGTCCAGAGAACTGTTTTTTTCTGAGTCATTTCTCCATGGTTTGTAGGCGGTTGTCTTCTTCCTGTGTCTTCACATAGTCATTCTGCGTGTGTGCGCGCATGCGCACATGTGTGTGTGGTGTGTGTGTGTGTGTGTGTGTGTGTGTGTGTGTGTATAAGGACACCAGTCATATCTTTTATTTTTTTTTCTTGCGGTACCGGGGATTGAACCCAGGAGTGTTTTACCTCTGAGCTCCACCCCCAGCCCTATTCTTTATTCTTTATTTTGAAACAGGGTCTCACAAAGTTGCTGAGGGCCTCACTAAGTAGCTGAGGCTGGCCGCAAACCCGGATCCTCCGGTCTCTGCCTCCCAAGTACTGGGATGACAAGCATGCGCCACCACGCCCGGCTGACACCAGTCATATCTTATTGGGGTCTACCCATATGACTTCATTTTACCTTATTTATTACCTCTTTAGAGTCCCTATCTGCAATACAGTCCCATTCTGAAGTACCAGGGTCAGGACTTCCATATATGAATGGGGGGGGGCATGATTCAGTCCATAACAAAAGAGTACTAGCCTAATTCTTTATTAGTCACTCATAGAGGATCGGACAGCTGGCTGAGAGCAAGACCCACGGTGGGGGAACCCAGACATGGAGAAGCTCAGTATCCTGTCCAAGGATGGAGTTTGTCAAGGGATGAGGGGGAATTTCGACAGGAGTCAGCGGGACTCATATGTTGGCTCTGTGTTCTTATCATCACCATCGCTCACACATCACAGATGAAGAAGCTGAGGCCGGAGCGTCTGGTGGATGGCCCCATGGTCACAGAGCTTCTGAGGAGGAGGGCTGAGCTTGGATCCTAGCTGCCTGTGTTCATAGACCATGCCAGGATTTCTCAGCCACAGTACTACTGATATTCTGGCTAGATCTTTTTTTTGGGGGGGAGGAATATATTGGGGATTGAACCCAAGGGCATTCTACCTCTAAGAATTATACCCCCAGACCAACTTTTTTTTTTTTTATGTTGGAACAGGATCTCACTAAGTTGCTGAGGCTGGCCTCCAACCTGTGATCCTCCTGTCTCCTAGGCACTGGGATTACAGGCATGCACCATGGTGCCCGGCTTAGATCATTCTTTATGGTGGGGGCTGTCCTGTGTCTTGTAGGATGTTGAGGAGCATCCCTGGCTTCTGCCCACTAGATGTCAACTGGACACATTCTTTCTCAGTTGTCGCAACCAACAATGTCTTTAGACATTGCATATGTCCTTGGAGGAGGCAACATAGCCCAGTTAAGAACCATCCCTTGACACCCGTGAATCTCACATAGTTTCAATGATGGAGGTGGAGCAGTATGCCCTTCTATGATTGATGCCCTTCAACACTTTCTTCTCTGGGGGCTTCTTTCACCAGTCAGTAGGTCTCCCCTGAATTTTGCTTACTATACAATCAGGAGGCTTTAAGAATGGGGTTACAAAGCTTTGACCCCAGTCCTGACCCTCCTTACACTATTACTACTACTATTACTAATTAATAATGGTTATTACTTCTTTAGCACTTGCTTTGTACTAGGACCCCTTTAAGGCACTTAAAATAAATTCAGTCTATGATCCCCATAAACCTGAGTATCTTTATTATCTATTATTATCTTTGGCTTACAGATAAGCAAAGATATATATTAGAGCATAATTGGCAACATTAAGAAATTGGAAATAAGCACATATACTTGTAAATTGCAAATTTTTCACTCTAACTTTTCTTGTGCCTTTATGTGAGTTGACTTTAGTCTAGATTCTGACAACCGGATAAAGGTACATTTAAGATGACAGATGCCTTGTGTTGTCCCACAAAAGGCCATAGTTATTGACTTGCCTGCTAATGGGATATGGGGGTACCTGTCTCCTCATACTCTCAACCACTCTGGATAGTGTCCACCCCTTAAATTTTTTGCCAGCCATTGAGAATAGTGAAATCTAATACAGTAGCCACTAGCCAGGTGTGGCTATTTAACTTCATTAGAATGAAATACAATTAAAATTCAGCTCTCCAGGCACATCAGACACACTTCCAGGGTTCTTGGCCACAGTTGACTCTCGCGGCTACCATATTGGACAGTGTGGACAGAGAGCATCACAGAACGTTCTACTGGACAGTTCTGCTCCTGGACGAAAGAGAGGACCTTGTTGGTTTGGGATACATGTCCCTGATACTAGTGAGGCTGATCAGCTTTTCATACCATAATCATAGCAAATCTTTAGGCATTAGGCAAGTGGCTAATGGAGATGATCCGTTTAATCGATTTGTCAACTTGTTGTTTGAATGCTGAAGAGAGGGCTCAAGAGGTGAAAGGGGGCTAGGTACAGTGGTGCATGCCTGTAATCCCAGCTATTTGGGAGGCTGAGGCAGGAGGATGACAAGTTTGAGGCCAGCCCAGGCAACTTAGTAAGACCCTGTCTCAAAATAAAAAATAAATTAAAAGAGTTGGGAATGTAGTTCAGTGGTAGAGTGTTTGCCTAGTGCGTAGGAGATTCTGGGCTCAATCCCCAGTGCTTCCAAAAGAAAAATAATAAAACAGTGAAAGGGAAGTTGAAGATATCCCAGAGAGAGGGCTGAGATGTCTCTGGGGAGGATCTGGACCAACTGTTTTTTGATAGGAGGAGGGACTTGTCTTCCCTTGGAGTACCAGATAAAGAAGAGGAGAGGATGGGGTAAGATGTGGGTGAGTCCAGTTTTAGTACAGATGGCTCCCATCTTCTCTGCTGAGTCTGGGGCATGACTATCACTCTGGACTGAGGGAACAGAAGGAAAGGGAACAGGGACAAAAAATCCGAGCTGTGACATCGCCATTTCTTAGAACCGGAAATGAGTTCTCTAAAGAAATATGCACGATTTCTGGCTACTTTGAGGGCCCGATTGAGCCTGGGATTATGGATATATATGTAATGACAGCAGCCTGGTTATGGGGTTTCCCCCCAGTGACTGTGCTGACGGCACACAGAGCAAGGCATGTGGTCCGGGCTGAGTTTTCTCGGCGTGCACTGTGTGCCTACTGAGCCAGCAGCTTGATGAAATTCTCTCTGCCGTGGCCAGGAACACCCAGTAGGGCTCCAGTAAAATTCTGTTGAGTGGATGAATGAATACAGTATCCTGTTTCCACTTTTCTCTTTCCCCCTTCCTGCCCCTACCCCCAACTAAGTTCCTGGGTGCTTCCTTTTGAAATTTGGTTAAAGAAATTAAAGAATCTGAGCAAACCCTTACAGGGCAAGCAGAAAGCAAGAGGCGTGTCCCTGCCCCAGGTCAAGGGAGATGGCCCCGGCTCCCCTGGGCAGGCAGCCCTCCCTAGCCTGGCCCAAGGTCCCCCCTTAGGTTGTAGCTGCCATCCCTGGGCCTGGTCCCCTGTGGATGTCTGCTCTTTCTCTTGGCTTGGGATTAGAGGGGACAGAGCCCTCCCTGCCTTCAGTGGGAGGTTTAGCTGCAGTAAGTTTCCCTCCTGGCCTCTGATTTTTGACAAGCAGGTAAAACAGACTCCTTCTGAGAATTATACACATCTTTGAATCTTTTTAATGAATTCCCCACTGACCAATCAGAAAACGAGATGCAGCTTGGGAAGGAGGGGAGAAGGGAACAGGAATGTCTCTTCAAGGATTTTCTCCCTGAAATATTTACATTCCGATTTGCATATAATTTGCATAAAATTTGTGTCTGGCTACAAAGCCTGCCTGTTGTTGAGATAATGTGTAAGAGAAAGTCGATGTCTTGTATGTTCCTCTCCACCCCTTCTTCCCTTACCACATCTGCTCAGGTGCCTGGTAGAAACATCAGGCACAGGTCAAAAGTTGGGGACAGGGTAGTCCCTGCGTCACCTGCTTTCTGTGTCACTGGGGCAGCATGAAATTATGCATTTTATTGTTGCAAAATGTTTGGGCATCAAAAGAAAGCCAGATAGAGGTGCCTAGAGGCTTGGAAGTAGCAAACAGAGGTGTAAAGTTGGCTGAGTTGGAAGGGGAAGTTAGCCAGATGAACCAAATCAAGGTAAAGTCCAGGAGAATTAATTAATGATACTCGCTAACATTTATTAAAAATGCTGACAGCGCGCTGGTTCGGTGCTCTACATGTGCTGTGTATTAAATCATTATAACGGCCCTCCAAGATGAACACACTTGCTATCTCCACTTACAGACGAGTGACAGAGACACACAGAGCACAAGCGGCTGACCTAAAATCATGCCACTGGAAGAAAAAGACAGGACGTGACGTTCTCAAGGTGGTCTTCCGAACAGCTTTTAACCAGTCCGCCAAACTGTGCACTGAAAAGCACAGTGAGAGAGAGGACCAGGCTGCAGGGACCAGCTGCACAGACCAGCAGAGGCTTGGGGACAAGATGTCTGGACATCCAGGGGGTCAGTAGGGGGAAAGAGGATGCAGAGCCCAGGGCTGCAGCAGAAGGAGCTGAGCTGTGGCTCCCCTTCCACTCCTTTCGGGCCTTGTCCAAAGCCACCCTTGTTTACTCTTTCTCTTGGCTCCAGGGGCTTGGAGTTGACAGAGAACTCCCTCCAGGGCACAAACTAGCCTCAGCCAGTGACAGTGGCCATGGCTCGGTGGCCGAGTTTAAGCCTGCTGGTGCGGACAAGTGGGAAGAGTTGGTCAGCGGTGGAGAGTCGAGGTTGACAGGACAAACAATGAGTCACCCTCTGTGGTTAACCCCTAGAATGCATCTTATCAGGTTCCAAATGACAGAGAATGACAGACAGACAGACAGACAGACAGACCGGAGAATGCTGCTCTTGGGGGAACAGCCAGGCTGCTGAGAAATTCTTACCACGGGAGGAAAAGGAAAGAAGGGGATGCTGGGAAATGACTTCTCTCTGTTTTAGTCCAACTCTTCTTTCTTAGTTTTGATCTGAGATGTGGATCATCCCTAGCTTTTATTTATTAGAAAAAAGATATATATATATATATATATATATATATTTTTTTTTTTTTTTTTTTTTTTTTTCGTTGGGATGATGTCGAGTGCTCCAGGATGAAAAGTAGCCAGTAGCAGCCGGGAGGTGAAGGGGGATATAGCCCAGAACAAACCTGGCGGGAGTGAAGGGCAGAGAAATAATTAATGAAAGATGGCGTGGAGGCCCCTTAGTATTGGCTGCAACAGTGTGAGAAACTTCCCGGCGCTGGGGCAGTGTTGTCGAGGAGAGTGTTGTCATCTGAATTGATTTGCATGACAATAGACCGACCTCTTATTATGCATAAGGATGCTAATGGGCACCAGCCACGGCGCATTTCCCTGGGAAAAGGCTCTTCCTTTGAGGAGGCGACCTCTGCCTCCTCCCCCTTCCCCTCCTCCCCCTTCCCCACCTCCCCTCTCCACCTCCTCTCTCCTCTCCCTCCTCTTCTTCTTCTCCCTCCTCCTCCTCTCCCTTTCCCTCCCTCTGTCTGTTCTCCTCTTCCCTCCTCTCACCCTGGAGAGTCCCAGTCCCTAACCTCTTGGTGGGAAGGAAAGGGTGCTCAGAGATGGAAGGAATGCTTTTCAAAACCTCCCCAGACCCACATTTCTCCCTCCCATCTCTTACGAAATGACCAAGGAGGAGGTGTGAGTGTTTGGAGGATAATTGGAAACAAATGCCTCCATTAGACTGCCAACCTCCTTGTAACTGGTGATGTTGGGGGAGAAGGGCTGGGGGGGATGGCGAGGGGCAGAGGTACCAAGGTCGGGTGGGAGTCTGGTGTAGAGGGAAGGCAGAGAGAATGAGGCCTGGTCTTTACTGGAGAACCTGGAAATCCGTCTCAGCATAAGCAAGCTGTTCTCTGTTGCTTTTCTCTTGAAGGAAAACTTGAAACTTGGCTGCCCGGTCTTCTATCTCCTCTGCGCTTGGGTGGGCTGGAGAACTCCAGAGTTTGGAAACAAGTTATTTGGGTTCAAATCCCTGCTATTTACCAACTGCCTGACTGCCACTCTGTGACTTTAACACTTTTTTTTTTAACCCTAGTTTCTTCCCAGGTAAAATGGGAATGATGGTCCATTTCCTCCTTGGGCTGCTGTTGTCTGAGATAAGGCCCAGCAAAGGCCAAGTCCTGAGTACCCCATGATGCATTCTGAGTACCCCATGAGTGTTAGGTATGTCTTCTCCCTTTCTTCTCTGGTTAGCTCTCCTTTCGTTAGGAGACCTCCCTTGCCAGCAGGGATATCTTTCAGGAGGCTAAACTTAGCTGCAGGTATAACCTCTGGCAGGATTTTACTTAGACTTCCGTGGGAAAGTTTCCAACATGGCAGAAAACAAAAGGCGGACAGTGCAGGTGCATTGAAGTGTGGCACAGAAAGAACTAAGGACCACCCCCAAATAAATAGACGTGAGAGACGAGGTGCTGAGGGGGAGTATAAGGCTTCCCAGTAATCCACCTTATCATGGTTTTCTTTTGCATCTTTGCCTCCGCTTCCCTAAATAAAGCTCTTCTATTCCTCTATTCCCCCTACTTGCGTTTTCTATTTATTTAATTAATTAATTAATTAACTTATTTATTTTTGGCGGTATCAGGGATTGAACCCAGGGACATTCTACCTCCAAGCTACACCCCCAGCCCTGTATTTTATTCTTTATTTTGAAACAGAGTCTCACTAAGTTGCGGAGGGCCTCACTAAGTAGCTGAGGCTGGCCGCGAACCCGGATCCTCCAGTCTCAGCCTCCCAAGTACTGGGATGACAAGCGTGCGCTACCATGCCCAGTGTGTTTTCTGTTTGAATTCTTTCTCTTGGAAGAAGCAAGACTCTTGGAAGGGATTACTGACCGGGGACAAAATGACTTAGGTAGTCTCATCAACTCTTGGGATGACACTGACCAACTCCCTGACCTTCCTTCCACCCTTGTCCCCAACACCACCGTGCTGGTGGCTAAAGAAGTGACTCCTGAGCCGGGCGTGGTGGTGCACGCTTGTAATCCCAGTACTTTGGGAGGCGGAGACCGAAGGATCCGGGTTCGCGGCCAGCCTCAGCTCTCTCTCTCTCTCTCCCTGTCTCTCTCTCTTTCTCTCTCTCTTCCTGTGTCTCTCTCTCTCTCTCCCTGTCTCTCTCTCTCTCTCTCCTTAGTGAGGCCCTCCGCAACTTCGTGAGACCTGGTTTCAAAATAAAGTATAAAAAATAGGGCCGGGGGGTTCAATCCCCGGTACCGCAAAAAAAAAAAAAAAAAAGAAGCGTCTCCTAGGATTTGTGCAACTGGAGAGTTCATGGTCAAGTAGCGCCCTTGGGAAGGGACTGTCCCTGTCTTGTCACCTCGGGCAGCTAAGGAGGTGATCTTTATTGTTGTTGTTACTGCAAGTTCCATGGGGCTTATCTGGAGGGATTGCCGGTGTTGAAATTACCACATCGCTAAAGTAATTTTTAGTTTTTGCAGTACTGGGGATGGAACCCAGGGGCATTCTATCTCCGGGCTACACCCCCAGCCCTATATTTTATTCTTTATTTTGAAACAGGGTCTCACTAAATTGCCGAGGGCCTCACTAAGTAGCTGAGGCTGGCCGCAAACCCGGATCCTCCGGTCTCAGCCTCCCAAGTACTGGGATGAGAAGCGCTAAAGTAATTTTGAGTGGCCTTGCTTATCTCTACTGTGACCCTGAGGAGGAAAAAGAAGGACATTTCATCGATGAGGCTCCTGACCTATACCACAGGCTTAAAGAATGAGACCTGGGCATTTCTCACACTTTTTTTTTCTTTTTTAAACTCATGCTCAATTTTGAGACAGACACATATTTTGTTTCCTAGACGGTCACTGAATATTTCAAAACAGATATTTCCACTAAGAGTAATTCAAGCAGATGGTAATTCTTTTTTTTTTTTTTTTTTGCGGTACCGGGAATTGAACCCAGGGGCGTTCTACCTCTGAGCTACACCACCGGCCCTATTTTTTATCCTTTATTTTGAAACCGGGTCTCATGAAGTTGCGGAGGGCCTCACTAATTAGCTGAGGCTGGCCGTGAACCCGGATCCTCCGGTCTCAGCCTCCCAAATACTGGGATTACAAGCGTGCACCACCACGCCCGACCAGCAGATGGTAATTCTAAATGTACTTTTTTTTTTTCTGAGTCCTTGTTAAGAGGGGATGAGAGTATCAACCAACCATCCGGTCTCAACTCATGACACTCTAGCAGGATACCTGGTAGAACCCATGGTAGGATGAAGGACATAGGCAAGTGTGAGGGCCACTTGCCCTTGGACTTGCGACAGCCACATCTTATAAACATTTTTCAGGTGTTCAATGGTAGACTGGCATTAATTTGAGGGAAAATCTCCAGGGGAGGATCGTTTGAGTTCTACCTTGTTGTGGTCCTGCACAATGTTTTATTTATTTATTTATGTATGTATGTATGTATGTATGTATGTATTTATTTATTTTGCGGTACCGGGGATTGAACCCAGGGCATTCTACCTCTGAGCTACATCCCTAGCCCTATTGTTTTTATCCTTTATTTTGAAACAGGGTCTCACTAAGTTGCGGAGGGTCTCACTAAGTAGCTGAGGCTGGCCGCGAACCCGGACCCTCCGGTCTCAGCCTCCCAAGTACTGGGATGACAAGCGTGCACCACCACGTCCAGCTCTGCACAACATTTTAATCAATAAAAATTAGATGAAGTCATAAAAGAGATGCTGTTTACAATCGATAATTGGAAGGATAACTACTACTGATAGCATCATCAATCAAAATGCACCATTATCTGAGGAGTCGGTAGCCATGGATCAAAAGAAACCAGATGAACTTCAAAGGAGTTAAAAGTGAAGCCCTGGGAATTTTAATTTTGGAAAATCAATTGCATAAAGATGCTCATGAAAAGGAACATCAAACTTGGTAACAGCTTTTCTGGGAATAAAACGGCCTGTTTGGGTTAGTGACAAGCTCCGTAAGAACCAAAAGTAGGAAGAAAGCAGCTAAAAATGAGAACTTCAATTTTATGGCTTATTAATAAAGATAAATGTAATCATCACCTTAAAAAATAGACCATCTTCCAAACTTTCATTTTCAAAGATAGTGTTTGGGACTCAGAATGCATTTTTTTCCCCTCTAGAAGAAACACTGGTATAAATTAAGCAGGCTTTGATAGAGCTTCAGTTGAAATCTAGCTGAACAACAGTATAAATAATAACTTTGATTCTGATCTGCAGACAGAAGGACAACCCAGGCCTAATTGCCTCCAGACTGTACAGCTGTTTGTTCTTTCCTAGTCTCCGCAGATCCTGCCCCTTACCTCCTCAAACTCTGTTTCTGCAATATGCCCCATTTGTTCCTGGACTGTGGGACACAGCTGGGCTGTGGGTGGAAGGGGAGGTACTTCCCAGCACTTATGGTGGAGAGGGATCCAGAGAGTGAGGCAACCGAGAGGGGTGGAAAATTCAAGCACAGCCCTGACCCCATTTTGGTAAATGACCTTCTTTGACTTGGTCACAAAGGAGAATAGTAATTCCAGGTAGAAGGTTATAATCTATATGTATGCAGACGTCCCATAAGAAGCTCTAGGACCAGACTACATCCTATTGGTATTTTAGCTCTTGGTAATTTTTCCCTGTATTCTTCAGAGCTCCTTGAATTGTTTGATCTCACTGTTAATATTGGCACTTCTAGGCCAAGGGACAGAAAGCAAAGCAATCTCATGGTGGTTCCTAGGATTTTAGAGGCTTGAAAATTCTTTCTTGTTCAGAGGAAAATTCAGTATGGCTTATTTGAGACTATTTTATTTTATTATTTTGTTTTGTTGACTTCTTTGTGTGTGTGTGTGTGTGTGTGTGTGTGTGGTATTGGGGATTGAACCTAGGGTCATTCTATCTCCGAGCTGCACCCCCAGCCCTTTTTTTATTTTGAAACAGGGTCTTGCTAGGTTGCTGACAGTCTCACTACATTGCTGAAGCTGTCCTCAAACCTGAGATCCTCCTGTCTCAGCCTCCCAAGTACTGGAATTATAGGCATGCACCACCACACCCGGCTTTGTTTTCTTTACTTTTTTTTTTTTTTTTGCGGTATGGAGATTGAACCCAGGGGCATTCTACCTCTAGGCTACACCCCCAACCCTATTTTTTATCCTTTATTTTGAAACAGGGTATTACTAAGTTGCAGAGGGCCTCACTAAGTAGCTGAGGCTGGCCATGAACCCAAAGCGAACCCCGATCCTCCAGTCTCAGCCTCCCAAGTACTAGGATTACAAGCGTGCGCCACCACACCCGGCTTTGTTTTCTTTACTTTCTAATTCTCAACACACCTAAGTTTTGAGTATGGTTAAAATAATGGTGCATCACTAACTAATGAAGTCATCTCCTGACAAGAGACCATGGTTTAGGTGCAGAAAACTCGATGTGTTTCCATCAACTCTTCCAAGCATGTCAGGATGAACCAGACCAAAGGCCCGAGCTGGACCAGGCTCCTGGCCCCTCCTGGAGCATCAGGTTTCCTTTCTGAATCTTTCAAAGTCATGGAGTTGGTGATGAGGCCCATTCTACCCAAATTTTATATTGCCCTAATTACATTTACAGAAGTAACCAAAAAGGACAGAAGCTACTCTTTACCTTGGTTGCAAATGCAAATAAAATACTGACATCCTCTTCACAAAAGATTCCATCTCGTGAGAAAGACAGCTATGGAAGCAGAGTGGTGTAATATGATGCAGTGCAAGGTAGGAGAGAGGTGGCTATTAAGTTGCCTGAAAGACCAGAGAAGACGCTGACCCAGCTTAGGAGTGGTGGTAGTGGTAGTAGTGTGTGTGTATGGGGGGGGGGTCCAGAAGGGGATGGCTCCAGTAGGACTTGGAGAATGTGTAGAAGGAAGGGACAGGGGATCAGCAGAGAGAGCTCATTCAGGCACGTCCCCAGCTTGAAGCAACAGCAAGAAGTCGCAAGTAGTATGGTATTGCTTTCGTCTTAAAGACTGAAGCAAGGAGAGGCAAGAGAGAAAGCTGTTGGGCATAGAGAGAGGCCAGGTCACATAGAAGGTTCTAGGCTGGAATAAAGAGACTGACCTTTATTATAAAAACAAGGGGAGCCTTTGAAATGCTTTCACATAGGAGATTGGTAGAGTCAGAAATGTTTTAGAATGATCACTCCTTAGGCAACAAGAACTGTGAATTGAAGGAATGTAACCTTGGAGCCGGTGAAACCTGTAAGGCAATAATCCAGGAGGAAGAAGAATTTCTGAGCTAGAGCAATGGTTGTAGGGAAGGGGGGATAGATTGAAGAAATGTTGGGGGTTGATTGACTATGCAGGAGAAGGAGTAGGGGAGAGCTGTGGATAACTCATGGGTTTTTAACTGGGTGGGCGGAGGGGTCTCCCACTCTAATGGGAGATAAGGATTGGGGAGATAAGGATGACTGGTTTGGGATAAGTTGAGAAAGTGTATGCAGGTGAAGCCCTCTAGTCAATGTGATCTATTTGCCTGACTCTATCTTCACATTCTCATTCAGTCTCCATTGCATATCATGTTTAAGGCATCATCCTCTTCATTCTAAATCTATCAGGATGAAGTGAATATGACTTGCCTTCCAAGAATACACGACCTAACAATAGAAGATATGAGCGCAAAGATTACTACCCAAAGAAAAGTTCTGATTGCCCTAAGAATGAGCTTCGGAGGGAATAACAGAGGCTTCATGAAGGAGGTAGCAGTTGAAATCCAGATAGATATGCAGATATGCAGAAGAGGGAAAAGGCATCCTCGATGGAGGGATATATAAACAAAAACAGACCTAGGAGATTTGGAGACAAAGAAGAAGTAAGGGGGTGGGGGGAGGAGGAATGGGAGAGGGAAGGAAAGGAATAAGAAAGGGGAGGAAGAGATGTAACACATCCTGGAGTGGAGCATGGAGTGGTTGAAGAGGTTAGTGAGAAGTCAAATCAGCAATGTAAGTTGAGCCAAGATTACAGAAGTCTTGCCTGTTTTTCTGTTCTCCATACTATTTTCGCCATCTTGGATCATGAATATTTCTGCCATCTTGGATCATGAAGTCTTTTGAATAAGACTCCATCTTGCTCTTGGCATTGCTGTCATAATATTTGGTTGGGATGCTTTTCTTCTGAGTTGGTGGCCAGTGTCCTAATACCAAGAGGGAGAGACTTGCTCTGTGTACCAATGTCAGGAGGAATCTGCTTCATACCAGAAAGGATCTGTAGAGTCTGTTATCAGTGCAGGTGCCCTCAGTCACACACATGCATGTCCACTTGGTCACTTAGCTGTCTGCCCCAGGTAAGTTACACACTTGCATGTAAACTTCAAGGGGTAGAGCAGACTGGTAAAAATGTATGGGCTGGTATCATGTAGGCTGTACCGGAGTATTCTTTGTCAGAGCTACATCCCCGAGCCCTATTTTACTTTTTATTTTGAAACAGGGTCTCACTAAGTTGCTGAGGGTCTTGCTAAATTGCTGAGGCTGGCCTCGAACCTGCTATCCTCCTGTCTCAGTCTCCCAAGTACTGGAATTATAGGCATGCACCACCACTCCTGACTGGTTTGTAACCTACATGTGCATATGATGTGTGCCTAGCCCTGCCTTCCCTGGCTGGCTCCATCTCCCCTGTTGGACTTCCTCCTGTCTCCTCAGCTTCTGAGAGATTCTAGTTCTGAGAGTCAAGGAAGCTTTCTAAGCTTTTCTTAACGTAAAGGAGTTTGGACATGAACTTGAATGGCTATTGAGCTGATTTTCCAGTTGACAGGAGATGGTTAATTGTATGCTGTCTATAGAAGTCTTAAAAATCTGTCTGGCCATGTTAATAGTGGGTTGAAATTTATGGCTTGAGACCACTGGGGGCAATAAGGAACTCAGGGCCCCAGCATCTCAGGGTAATAATCCCTTGGGTAGAAAATGAAGCTCAGCAGGCAGATCCAGGGCCTTATAAAGAGAAATGATAAAAAGAAGCATGGGACGGGTTTAGCACCCCTGGTGGTATCATGGTCTTTCCTTCTGGGTTATCATCGATCTCTTTAAAAGCATGTACAGTCAGTGGAGTGTCTGATCAATAGCTAGGGGTTATCGAGTGGTTGGCTTATGCACTATAGGGATGCGAGCTCTATATCTTATTCAGGAATTAATTTTCCCCTGATAGGATTTCTGATTCTAACAACTGAAAAGTAAGAGAGACAATTAATTATGAGTGGATGTATAGATGCATTTTTTTGTTGTTGTTGTCGTTGTTCCCTCTCGAATCCTGAGTCAAAATGCAGTATTGACACTCGTGGAGGGGAGTCCCAGTGAGCCTCCTAGGGAGAATGTGGGGACCTTCTCCAGGGTACTCTGCCGAGGTACACATTCTGTGTCCTCTGCATCTCACTTTGGGGTGGGACAGTATCAACAAGGATGTCATGCTAAAACTTGCTCTTGGGCTCCCAATTTTGGCTTGAGTGTTGCCGAGGGTTCTAGAAGGCTTTTCCCACCCTTCCCTGATGCCCTCAGAGTCAGACCTGCATCGTAGTCTGACAGCTCTACTTACTTCCCGAGCTCCTTTTTTTTTTCTCTCACTAGCCATATCCTCTAATAAAATCCTGCTCCTTTAATCCCATATCAGCATTTGCATCTCAGAAGACCCCAGCTCAACCCTTTTGTTTTTTTGCTTGCTTTCTAATTAGGACATTACAATTAGTTTGTTTTCTTATTTTCCTGTCCGCAACCTCCAGGGATCCAGGTAGGAAGGTCCTTGCTGGCTTTGCCCTCTGGGGAAGGCAGAAAATGCCCTGATTCCCTGAATGGCCCCTGGGAACCTAAGAGATGCCCTGCTGCCTTCATCAAGTGGCAGAGGTAAGATCTGGCCATATCTAGGAAAACAAGTATCTTTTACCTCTTTAATGAGAGAACTGGACAGGACAAGGTGTAGGAATTCTGGAGCTCAGACTCTGGCATCAAGGCCAAGTGAATTTCAATTCTGCCTCAGTCACTTCGAAGCTCGGACCTAAGGCTAGCCAGATGAGCTGCGGGTTGCTCATATAGACCATGGAGATCACTGTTCCCATTTCATAGGACTATTGTGAGGAGGAAAACGAAATGCGCATGCAGGGTGGCTTACAGTGTCTCCACTTAGTAGGTGTTCAGGTGAAATATGTTTGACAAGTTACCATTTTTATGCTCTTCCTTGTTAATTTGCATACATCTCTCTATACCATCAATACATGTCCATATTTTTAAATATGTGGGTTAGGCTTTTAAACATATATAAGAGCTGGGCACGGTGGTGCACGCTTGTAATCCCAGTACTTGGGAGGCTGAGATCGGAGGATCTGGGTTCTCTGCCAGCCTCAGTTACTTGGTGAGGCCCTCTGCAACTTAGTAAGACCCTGTTTTAAAATAAAGAATAATAAAATTGGGTTGGGGGTGTAGCTCGGAGGTAGAAAGCCCCTGGGTTCAATTCCCAGTATCTCAATAAATAAATAAATAAATAAATAAATAAGCAAACATATATAAGGACACAGTTTTCACTGCAAAACCTGCTGAATTGAATATATGTACAAGGATTCTTGAAGGCAGAGCTATTTATCCACGCTCACTGTTATTTTTCATGTACATAGAAGTATATACTCACGTATATGTGTTTATAAATAGAGACCCAGCTCTATGCTTGTTTTGATGAGGAACCCAAAAGTTGACATAGATCATGCCTTTTAGAAGACCAGAATTCAGAAAGGGAGAACAATGCATACACCCTAGCTATAATGTGGGTTAAATGTATAGAAAAGATGGGGTATCAGAATGTGTTAATTTCATTGATTCTGAGATGCACATTTTGTCTTTCAGTCAATAGTGCTGTCAATGCAATCAAACAAAACAGCCTGTTCAATATGCTTTGACAATTTATAAGGACATACTCTTTTAGCTTGGGCTTGAGAGTGGAGGGGGACAAGGCTCAGGAAAAGCTTAAACTTGTGGGAGGGACAGAATTGGGACATTTATTTATTGATTTATTTATTTTTATTTTTTGTGTGGTACTGGGGATGGAACTCAGGGTCATTCTACCTCTGAGCTACATCCCCAGCCCTATTTTTTATTCTTTATTTTGAAAAAGGGTCTCACTAAACTGCAGAGGGCCTCACTAAGTAGCCAAGGCTGGTCGCGAACCTGTGATCCTCCTGTCTCAGCCTCCCAAGGACTGGGATTATGAGCGAGTGTGCGCCACCAAGCCCAGCAACAGGGCATTTGAAGGGAGAGAAAAGCATTTAAAAACACAGAGACATGTAAGGGGCGTGGCAGGAGCTTCAGGCTGATGGAGGCACGGGGTAAGGAAAGGGGTTGGGAGGCAAAGAGGGAGAAAGGCAAGGGGGGCGGGGCAGGAGTTTTTACACTTTGTTATGCAAATCACTGAGGGCTGATGGAAGTATTGGTATGAAGGGGTGGCTAAACAGTGAATAATGAGGGCTGCTCTCCAGGACTTGGTTTGATCCCGGGAGGCAGAGCTGGAGGTGACTTGGAAGGCTAGTGTGATGACCCACTGGGGAAAGAATGGACAGACTGGGAAACCCCTTTCTTGACCCTGTACATGCACCAGGCGTCATCGCATGTGCCTTTCAAATGACCTTGGAAGTCGTTAGGAAAATTAAATGTACGGGCTCTGTCTTCATCCCCAGCCTCAGTTCCTCCCTCCAGTCCCTC
Source organism: Glis glis (assembly GCA_004027185.1). NCBI lineage: Eukaryota > Metazoa > Chordata > Mammalia > Rodentia > Gliridae > Glis > Glis glis. The sequence continues at coordinate 44,334 of PVJS01007948.1, forward strand.
ATCAGTCTGGGATAAAGCTAGCCCTAGTCCTAAGCCCCAGGACCGCACCTGCGTGAGGAGGGGTCCACTTCTGTCTCTCCGATTTCATATCCTTTGTGTCTGCAGGGACGCAAGGTCTGCCGTGAAGTCTGCCTTCCCGGCCCATCTTCAGGTGGCTCGAGTTCTTCAGAACTGGGGTGGATGAGACCCAAGGCTTCGCCCCTACTACAAGTATTAAGCTGCTATTAAGTGCTTTCTTGTATTTCAAGAAGTTTGCAAATTGGAGCTTGCCATTTATCAGAAAGCAGGGTCCTATTTGCATGTAGGTTACAAGCCAGTCATTTCAGATCTGTCCTTCCTGTCTCCATCCCTCTGTCCTTGCCCCTTCCAACCCACTCTTTCCTCTCTTCCTTTCCTGGATATTTATCAAGGGCTGACAGAGTGCCAGTCACTCTGGTATAAGTAGGAGCCTGTGCTAATCACTAAATACTGCAGGTGGTACCTGAAAAAGAGGAAAACATACCTCCCGTAGTCTAGAAGTTTCAGAGCTGTTGCTTTAAAGGAGCTAAACCCATAGAAGAGAGCGGGAAAGAAATGACAAAGCAAACTGCAATACCCAGGCATTAGTTTTCTAAGGAACACAGAAAAGACCTAGGATATACCAGCTCAGGGCTGACTCACTCAGCTCTTTCAAGGGGATGATTCAAACCTTTGACATTCTCAGTAAAGAGAGATAATAGGCGTATTCCCAGACCAAGAATCACCTGGACACAGACCCACCACGATGAATCTCAAAGGCAATTTTGTCCCCGACCCCCACCTGCAGGAATATCTAGTAAGATCTAAAGCCGATTCAAGGTTGTACAACTGAGGGAGAACGTTCTGGCATCTAAGAGGTAGAGACCAGGGACACTGCCGAATACCCTAGGATACACAGGACAGCTCCCATCACAAAATGCCATTAGCCTGGGGTTGAGGGACCCTCTTCTACAAGATAAACGATCCAGCAAGGTGATGGGGAGGTTGGGGGCATGATCCAGATGGTTGGAGATGGATCCACTGGGGAGAGGGGTGCTAGAAAATGAACCCAAAAGCCGGGCGTGGTGGCGCACGCTTGTAATCCCAATACTTTGGGAGGCGGAGATCAGAGGATCCGGATTCGTGGCCAGCCTCAGCTCTCTCTCTCTCTCTCTCTCCCTGTGTCTCTCCCTGTCTCTCTCTCTCTCTACTTAGTGAGGCCCTCCACAACTTCGTAAGACCCGGTTTTAAAATAAAGTATAAAAAAATAGGGCCGGGGGTGTAGCGCGGAGGTAGAACGCCCCTGGGTTCAATCCCCGGTACCGCAAAAAAAAAAAAAAAAGAAAGAAAGAAAAAAGAAAATGAACCTAAAGGCTTGCTCAGCTCAGAGTGGTCTTCAAGATGTGGGCTGAGCTGGGTGTGGTGGTGCATGCCAGTAATTCCAGCACTTAGGAAGCTGAGATAGGAGGATCACAGGTTCGAGGACAGCCTTAGCAACTTACTGAGACTTCCAGTGAGTGACCTAGCAAGATCCTGTTTCAAAACAAAAAAATTAAATAGCTCGGATAGAGCTCAGAGGTAGAATGCCTCTGGGTTCAATCCCCGGTACCCTGCCCCCCAATCACACACATATAGAGCTGTAGGTTACTGAACAATCCAGAAAATAAGAGAATTGGTGCTCCAGAAAACTTCAATCTCAGCAGAAGCAAGGAGACTTATTTTGCTAATGTCAGGATGGGCAGTAACACCTCGTTTGAGGTGGGTGGCTAGTACTTGGGAGGCTGAGACAGGAGGATCGCAGGTTCAAAGACAGCCTCAGCAACTTAGTGAGACCCTGTTTCAAAATAAAGAATAAAATAGGGCTGGGGGTATAGCTTGGAGGTAGAATGACTCTGGGTTTAATCCCCAGTATCAAAAAAAAAAAAAAAGAAAGAAAAAGCAGGCAGGACATGGGGACATACTCCTGCCCTACCATGAAGGAAAAAAAGCATACATACACACACACATACACACACACAAAATTTGATTTTAGTACTTCTGTGGGACAATGTCCTCAGAGCTGGCTTTGTCCTTGGGACCTTATAAACTTGGGCTGGCTTTTATAGTGCTATTCTTTGTAGGAACCACGTTCTTTGTCTCCATTTTGAGGGAGATGTTGCTGTTTTGGTCAGTGTCTAACTTTCGATCAGTATCTAACTTATCTTAAGCTTGATCCTGGATCTCGGGTTTTTTTGAACTTGGTATAAAACGTGCACTGTGGACTACTACGCCACTAGTTCTGTTTTGTTTTTGTTTTAATGGGGAAGTTTAAGCAAAACCAAAACCCAAACAGTAAGTCCTCCTAGGAAGAGAACCTGTAGTTTTGGTGGGGAGGTCTGCTCCCTGCCCATGGATGCTCTTTTAAGGCTCTGCGAGGACACCTCCTGCAGACTGTCTCCCTTCAGCTCCCTGGATGGAGTGAGGGCCAATTGGGGGGAGGGTTCACTTCCAGTTCCTGTTCTTCCCTGGTCCCAAAAGGAGTTAGTGGTGGTCTGGTGTGGAGTGTGCGCACGCGTGCATGCGTGTGCTTTGCCTCTGGGAGCAGGGAAAAGGGCGAGCAAGGAACAGATGGGCCCCCTGAGCTTCTCCTTGGCCTGGAAAATGAAAGGCGGAGAAAATCGTAATAAAAAACGGAAACAGCTGTGGCAGGGCGGCAGCAGCTTGTGGGGTGGGTCCAAGCCCATGGTGGGGGGGGGTGGGGGGTTGCCAGTCTGTAGAGACTATGCTTCTTGGTAGGGTGGGGATCACCAAAACTAGAGCCCTCCCTGTGAGCCACTGGCTCCCTGGCATCTCTGCAACACCCTTCCCTGTTCCTCTGCGATGGAGATTGAAGATCTTTTAAGATCCCCCGAGAGAAGGTTGACAAACACACGCCCCATCACTGCCGCCGGTGGTGTGTAACTAGCTGTGCGGTGGGGCTGGGGTTGTTTTTTTTTTTCTCTTTCTACTTCATAGAAATCCAACTGCCCCCCCCCCCCGACTTTGTTTAAACTTGTTTTTCTGTGGACTTCTTGGCACATAAAGTCAACAGCAGGTTAATACACCATTTGTTGACAGTTGACCAGGATGATGCACCGAATAAACAGAAAAGACATTTAGTCATAATCGCTGGCTCCCTTTCAAGAGCAATTGCACTCTCTCTCCAGAGGGACCTTTGGGCTGGAGAGTCCTGAGGAATCAAAGCTGACAACGGAGGAGCCCCCCGGGGAAGAGTGTGGCTCTCCTGGCAGAGGGACAAAGAGTTCCTGGGAAAGGGAGGAGCTTGCTGTTCCTTACCTGCTCCCCACCATCGGTAATGGATGATAATTATAATTTCGATTCAATCGAGAAGGCTGTAATAAAGTGTAGCCTTGCTATCTAGAAGGCTAACTAAGTGGCAATGGGTTTTATAAATCAGGATATTGATTTTTACGGGTTAATCAATTTATTTATCAAGTATTCCATTATTATTATTATTATCATTATTACTATTATTATTATTATTTGTGTGTGGTACCAGGGATGGAACCCAGGGGCATTCTACCTCTGAGCTACATCCCTAGCCCTATTTTATGTATTATTATTATTATGATTATTATTATTATTTGTGTGGTACCAGGGATGGAACCCAGGGGCATTCTACCTCTGAGCTACATCCCTAGTCCTATTTTATTTATTATTATTATTATTATTATTATTATTATTATTGTTATTTGTGTGGTACCAGGGATGGAACCCAGGGGCATTCTACCTCTGAGCTACATCCCTAGCCCTATTTTATTATTATTATTATTATTATTATTATTATTATTTGTGTGGTACCAGGGATGGAACCCAGGGGCATTCTACCTCTGAGCTACATCCCTTAGCCCTATTTTATTCTTCATCATCATTATTATTATTATTATGCGGCACTGGGGATTGAACCCAGGGGCATTCTACCTCCGAGCTACACCCCCAGCCCTATTCTTATTGTTTATTTTGAAACAGGGTCTCACTAAGTTGTGGAGGGTCTCACTAAGTAGCTGAGGCTGGCTGCGAACCTGCGATTCTCCTGTCTTAGCCTCCCAAGGACTGGGATTACAAGCGTGCACCACCATGCCCGGCTTTATTTTTTTATTTTGAAACAGGGTCTCTGCAAGTTGCTGAGGGCCTCACTAAGTTTTTGAGACTGGCCTCCAACCTGCAATCCTCCTGTCTCAGCCTCCTAAGTCCTGGGATGACAGGCGTGCGCCACCATGCCAGGCTGGTTTGGTATTTAAAAGCAATACACATTTAGATAATGAATTCCTAGGGAATTTCTGACTCTGTTATTTGCTTCATTCCTTTGACCATATTTATTTCAGAAATACAGCCTTTCATAATTTATTAATGTTTCCTTTTTTAATAAAGAAAACACAATCTCTTCTTGTTAGGTGTGAAGTCTCTGTCTCATTTACCTTTGAACTACTAACTTCTGGCTTTGAGCTTGTCAGGTGACAGATAAGCACCGAGCATTGTTGTCATAACGAGTCCTACCTCCTGGGCAATGTGGCTGAACAAACCAGACCAAGACAGTTCTGTCTGTACTGGAGGACTGTGAGGAAACTTTTGATTAATAGCTATGGGTGCTGGTCCTCTCAATGGACATCTGAATTTGGGGTGGCCCATGTCCATCGATCGGCTACTGCTGAGGGCTGATTTCGGCAATGCTGATGGTTCAAGATACTTTCCTGCCACCTCACCTTTTTCTGCCTAGCATGAGGTGCAGGCTTGGTTCTGATAGTTAGTACTGGGGTTGAATCAAGTTGATCAGGTAACACAGATGAAAATCGGAGGCAGAAGAGTCTTGGTGGGAATAGGGGATCAAGGGACAGGAGCATTAGAGAGACTTAAAAATGCCATATCCTCCCCTCCTCCTTTTTTTTAAATCCCAGAAAACAGCTGCAGGTGGAGAAGAGCCTGAATTTCACAAATTCTCCATGGAGGCAGGGGTTCAGACAGGGGCCAGCTGGGTTATGAAATCCACTCAGGGGTCAGATGTGCTCTCTTGTTCAGTGAAGGTTTCAGAAATTTCAGGGACTTTCAAAATTGGCTGGGGTGGTGGTGGGGGAGACAGAGCTGTTGCTCAGGGAGACGGGGACTCAGGCATAATCATTCTGAGATCCAGGGGCCCAAGCATGAAGGGATGGTGAGCATCCAGGCACCTTTTTCTAACTCTTCTCTGGAGACTACTAGATGAGAAACTCCTCTTCTTTTCTAAACTTACAGAGAAGAAGGACACACAGGGGCAAATCTGACCTTTTCCAGGGGCTTTAAACTTTAAAGTGCAGAAATCCCATAAATGTCTTCTTTCTACCAGACTCCATACCTGCATGATAAAGGGAGTTGGATCAATTTGCATAAGCACCAACTAGATCTAAGGGACTTGGATCAATTTGTCCAAGCACCAACTAGAAGCGCAGATGTTTACTTGAGTTGAAGGTTCCCCTCCTCCTCCCTTGACTTCCTCCACCTCCCAAGCTGCCTGTAAGCAGGCCTGAGAGACTCGCAGTAGACACTCCTGGATTCCCAGTTCTATCTGTCGCCAGCTGGACCTGGAGGACCAAGGCAATCTGCTCCCTCACGGAGCTCGGCACGGCCCCACATGGACGGATCTAGTTGGATTCAGACAGGGCCGAGGCAGCTGCAGAAATGAAAAGTCATCAGAAAAATGGCTATCTAGACTCTTCCCATCCAAAGAAAGGAAATAAACACCCAGGTTTCAAAAGAACGTGTGCGTGTGGGGTCCTCAGATCTAAGGTCCCTTGAATTCTGTAATGCAAACGATTACAGTGAAAGGGAACTACAGAGGGTACTGAGGAGGAGGGGGATTGGAAATATGCAGAAGCAGGAGATCCCATTTCACACCCACAGAACAAAATATCAAAAATTTTAAACTATGACCAAAAATGTTAGTTAATTTTTTGAGGGTACTGGGAATTGAATCCAGGAGCATTCTACCTCTGAGCTACACCCCAAGTCTTATTTTATTTTGAAACAGGATCTTGCTAAGTTGCTGAGGGCCTCGCTACATTGCTGAGACTGGCCTTGTACCTGCAATCCTCCTGTCTCAACCTCCCAAGTAAGGGGATTACAGGGCTGCGCCACTATGCCTGGCTAAATGATAGTTTTTATGTAGAGGAGCTGGAACGCTTCTTCAGTACTTATTGGAGCCTAAAGTGACTTAAGTATTTTGGGAAAATGTTTTGGCTGTTTCTTATAAAGTTGAAGATTTATCTATCCTGGGACTAATTAATCACCTATCTAGGTATTTACTTGAGAGAGATTTACATCAGCTCTATTCACAATAGTCCCAAACTAGAAACAATTCAAATGTCCTTCCATAGGAAAATGTTAGGCTAAAGCCAGTCTTATATAGTCATCTGATGGGACACTGCTCAGGAAGAGAAAAGAATTAAGGATGGATACAAGCAAGAGCATTGATGAATCTCAAAAAATTATGTGGAGCCAAAGAAGCCAGATATGGATGGGCACATATTGTGCAATTCCAGTTATATATATGGAGTTCAAGAATGAGCTGTAATCTATGGTGATAGAGATCCAACCAGAGATTGTCAAGGGGACCTGGGGACTGAATGAAAGAAGGAAGGAGCAGACATTCCGGGCTGATGGGTATGTCCTCTAATCTGACTGGGGTGGCGGTTACCCAAATGTGTACATACATCAAAAATCGAGTTATGCAGTTAAAATCTTTGCCTTTCACTGCAGGCAAATGTTGTTTTCTGGTTGTTTAGTTTTTGTTGTTGTTTTCCCATGAGGGATGGGAGGAATCTGAGAGGGGGAAAGGAAATCTGTAAAGGATGCTTTTTGGAGAATCGTGGCCAGGCAGTGGACACTCATCTTCTCTTCCCTGGGGAAGTAAGGTGGTCATGCAATCACACCAGAGCAAGAAAATGGGGCTTTAAAATGGAGAGTTGGCAAAGATGTTAAGGGAGTCCTTGCAGCGGAGGAGCAGAGAGAACTGGTGCCCGACTCGAGTCTAGGTACCCAGGGTGAGAAAGGAGAACTGGAAACTTCTCTTGGGAAAGGGATATGTTTCCATTGACCAAGTGTGGGTCCCCTGGGGGGGGGGGAGAGCGTGTGCAGTATTATCTTGGGTCCTAGTTAGCAGGTTTGCCTGCAAAGACAAGGAGACCTCAGCAGAAAAGGGCTAGCAGTGTTCTGAGCATGCTCAGCAGTGGAGAAGTTGAAAACGACCCATGTGAATACTCATGCAGCTGCCTGAGCCAAGATGAACAGTTCACCAAGTGTCCCAGAAGAAACAGAGTCAGCCTGCGGCACCCAAGAGACCAGCTTTAACCATCCACCAGGGTTAAACCACCCACCTTTAACCATCCACCTGGGCCATCGACCAGTCTCGGCCCAGGACCTGAGACTGTGCTGTCCCTGTCCCTTTCTTCTCCCCATCCCCTGTGACTCTGTGGGGCAGATGGGAAGCAGCTGCTAGTTGGCAGGAGAGGGAGAAACCGGCCATGTGGAGAAGGACAGGACCACTGTTCTTCTGCATGACAGCTTTGCATCCTGAAGAAATCTTAAGTTGAGGAGGAGAGAAGATTTAATAGTGAGCCAGTTTAGACATCTCTTGGGAGGAACATTTCAATGACTGAAGCGAGACTTAGAAACCACAACAATTGCAACAACATTAAAAAAATATAAGCAAAGGATCTTCTATTTTCTAAGAATGATGGGAACCCCCCAACTCCTACCTGGTGTATAGTGAACAGTCATCAAGTGTTAATTTAATTGATTTTTTGATTACAGAATAGTTGATGACCTTTTCCTTCTAATCCCCAAATACTGGATACACACCTTAGGACCTGGGGGAATAAAAGGGACTTAATCTACCAGTGAATCCATCTGTAAGTAGTTATTGGGCATCTGGTAGGTGTCAAGTGCTCTTCTGGGTAGTGGAGATAAGTTGGGGACAAGACAGAGTTCAAAGCCTCAGGTGGAAGAAGGACATGAATGACAAAGGTCATTTCAGGAAGTGACAATGTGACAAAAAGAGACTGATGGGCTAGAGGGTGAGCAGGGTGATGGTAGCAGGGGCCACTCTATCTAGGATGGCCAGGTAAGGTCCCCTGGAGCAGTTGACATTTGAGCTGAGATCTGAAAAAGAGATACAAGCTTGGTGTCTCCCAGCACTTGGGAGGCTGAGACAGGAGGGTCCAGACCAGTGACAAAGAAGAAGAAGATGACAGGGAAGAGTCTGATGAAAGGGATATTAGGTCAAGAAAAGATTAAGTGCAAAGGCCTTGAACCATCCAAGAGCTCGAGAGATTTGAGAATGAGAAATAAGGTGGGGGCCCAGCATGGTGGCACATGCCTGGAATCCTAGTCCTTGGGAGGCTGAGACAAGAGGATCATGGGTTCTAGACCGATCTCAGCAACTTAGCAAGACCCTTAGCAACCTAGCAACCTAGTAAGACCCTGTTTTAAAATAAAAAATAAAAAGGACTGGGGATGTAGCTCGGAAGTAGAATGCTCTTGTATTTAATCCCCAGTAGAGAGAGAGAGATAGAGAAGTTGGGGGGTGAAACATAGGATGTAAGGAGCACGATAGTAAGAGATGAAGTCATAGACGTAGACAAGGGCAAGACTGTAGGGCACGTGCACAAGACCAGCAAATTCTTTCTGTAGAGAACCAGTTAGAAAACATTTTAGGCTTTGCGAGCCATGGTCTGTGTCCCAATGACTCAACTTTGCCATCACATAGAAAATCACAAGAAATCACATAGACAAAATGTAGACTAACGAATGTGACTTTGTTCCAATAAAACTTTATTTGCGACACTAAGTGGTGGGCCAGGGTTGGTCCATGGGCCAGAATTTGCCACCGCCTGGAGAGGGGCAGTTGAATCATAGGCTAAAGCATTTAGATCTTTTTTTTTTTTTTGCGGTACTGGGGATTGAACCCAGGGGTGTTCTACCTCCGCACTACACCCCCGGCCCTATTTTTTATACTTTATTTTGAAACCGGGTCTCACAAAGTTGCGGAGGGCCTCACTAAGTAGAGAGAGAGAGAGAGAGAGAGAGAGCGAGAGAGAGAGAGAGAGAGAGCGAGCTGAGGCTGGCCGCGAACCCGGATCCTCCGGTCTCCGCCTCCCAAAGTACTGGGATTACAGGCGTGCGCCACCACGCCCAGCAACATTTAGATCTTATTCCAAGTGAATAGGTAGCCACTGGGGGTTTTCAAATGGGAGGAGGAGTCACATGGTCAGAATTTGCTTTTAAAAGATTCCCTGTAACATACTTTACGGCTTCAGAATTGCATTTCTCTGTGTATTCTCCTTTCCCAGTTATGAAGGTCGTCTCAAATTCTCTTTTGAAAACGGAGGGGTGAGGGGAATGTATGGTAGTTGTGTGTGCCTTTTACTAGTTATGTGACCTTAGGTTAATTGCTTAATATCTCTGAGCCTTAGTTTCCTTCTTTATAAAATTGTAATAATAACACTTGTCTCCAGGAGTTATTAAACAGATTAAATGAGATCATATTTATAAAACATCTGCCACAGTGCCTGGCAAAGCAAGGGCTTAATGTAAATCCCTTTTCCTCTTTTTCTTTCCATCAAGTCTATATATGTCATACTGCAGGAAAAACAGGAGTAAACGTAAAACTAGGTAATTGGCTTTAAAAAACCGATCACAGGATTGCAGGATATGAGGAATTGCTTGCCATAACATAACTGGGTGATCTGACTGCTGTGAGCGCCAATATAATTTTAATTTAAATGACTAGAAGTGCAATTTCTGATCACAAAAATGGTGAATCTACTTGTATTCCATATTAGTCAAACCATAGTTGGAGTCTTGGAAATAATTCTGGGTGTGCTAATTTGAGAATACCAATAAGTGCAAATAGTCCAAGAAGAATGACAAGCTCTGAAGCCAGGCATGGTGGTGCACATCTGTAATTTGCAGAAACTTGGGAGGCTGAGGCAGGAGGATCGCAAGTTCAAGGCCAGCCTGGGCAACTCAGCAAGATCCTGTCACAAAATATAAAAAGGGCTGGGATATATCTCAGTGGTAGAGCACCTCTGAGTTCAATCCCCACAATAGCAAAAAAAAAAAAAAAAAAAAAAAAAAAAAAAAAAAAAAAAAAAAAAAAAAAAAAAAAA